>JAHLSL010000038.1:14092819-14285073 GCA_025920805.1 Petroica traversi | reverse complement strand
AATAATAATAATAATAATAATAATAATAATAATAATAATAATAATAAAACAAAACATAATAATGTTGGGAAAGTCCTTTAGCTATTATTCCTTTATTGTGGAAGGTATTAAAATCCTTTATAGATGGACTACACAAATCCTTACTAATATATGTTTCTTTCTGAATTGAAAATTCATTATCTTGCATGCTAAATATACAATAATTTATATCACTCATCTTAGTTGAAAGCAGAGTTTCCAAGGCGCTGTCTTAACCTTCATTTTTCTTTTCAACAAGGAAATGCATCCTGGATGCAAAAAGCAATAATATAAACCCAAGCAATGTGAGTCAACACAAACTGATTATTTGCACACATTTTCCTGAATCCTAATTGCTTTCAGTGTTCTCAAAACACCATTAGATGAAGAAATAACAACCTTCATCATACAGTAAAAGGCAATTACACCAACTTGGAAAAGATACCTTGGGAATCTTCATATCAAGCTTGATTTACCCTGATGTTCTGCCAACATGTACCAATCACAACAGTTTTGACTCAACTCCAACACAAAATAGAGTTCCCAGAAGTTCATTGGAGGTAAAGCTAAATTTTCAGTGGTCCCTTCTGGCCTTTAATCTATTAATCATGGTCTTTTTAGATTAAAGCACCAGAATTGCCTACATGCCCCATCTTCTGATTTCCTCCCACTCATTTTTCTATAGCCTTTCTTGTTCTATATTTAAATTCCATGTCCCTTTCCAGCCTTATCAAATGCACTGTGTTCTACCTGCCTTATCTGATCCTGCCTGTGATAGGGGGGAGCCTGGACTACCAGAAGAATATTTCTGAACAAAATAAATTTCTGCCTAATTATCACCCTCAACACAAGAGATAATGTGCTTTACTACTGAATGAGAAAAGCCTGAAAAGCCAGGCCAGGTTTGTACAGTAGAGTAATTCAAGTGGAGCCAGCGGGAGAAAAACCCATCTGGTATCAGAAGTCCCAAAGAACTGGGAAAACCATTCCATGATTTTACTTGGAACAGCCATGGCAGTAGTTACTATTGCTTCTAGGAGCAAAAAATGTTATTTAAGAGATTTATTAACTCATGAATCCTGATACCTCCTTTTGCAGGAACAGTTATATAAGGAATTAAAAATCTGGTTTTGTTCTCCTGTGCTGCTCGGAGACAAACCAGCTTCATGGGCATCATAACTTGCACCAGTAACAAATTACATTTCTCTTCCAGAGAGGCAAAGAAGGAGGATATAGTTGAACCTATAATTCCAATAATAGGTTCAACTACACCCCTCTAAATATCTGTCAATAGAGTCCTTGTCTGTTTTGTCTGTATCAAAAAAACATCTCTATGAACTCATCAAAAACATGTGTGGACATTGTCCTGTTAAAATCAAGGGAATATAATGCAGACTGTGGCTAGAACTTGTTTGCATTCATACTGAACACACCAGGTAGAAGTAAAGACCAGACAGAAATACAAACCCAGGAGCATTCCATAGTGTAAGATGCATCACAGCCCAGGCACGAGTCCTGCAAACTGGCCAAAAAGTTTTTCTGTTCTACTGAAGCCTCGCTGGATTTGATGGATCACATTGCACGTAACTGATTTGCCTACTGTGTCTCTGGAACAGTGCAGAAACCATGGACAGATTGAATGCCTGACACTGGAACCTGAAGAAAATTTCCTAGAATTCCTTTTTCTCCCAAACAAAATTTCCAAATGGAAAAAGAAAAAACACCAGGAAAAGTACACTTCAAGGCATGATTTTGAATGACATGGTGAATCATGGCCTTAATTTCTTGTTATTAAGCAATTTTGAAAAATATATAGTCAGCCTCCCTCTCTCCCTGCTTCCCTCCCTTTCTCTCTCCCTCCCTCCCTCCCTGCCCTCTCAAAGAAACAGAAAAAAAGACAAAATATTCCTCCACAGAAAAAGATATACAATCAAATAGAACAGTTTTAAACAGATAAATAAACATAATGACAAGGCAGAGGTGAAAGAACCGAAAAGTGTTGTCCAGCAAATTTGGGTGTATGTATGTATGTATGTATGTATGCATGTATTTTCTTTATGTCTCTATATAGTATATTCAACTTTCATAAAGCTTTCAAAAATGATAAATCTTCAGCCACCAGTAACCTCATTTAACTCTGGGTATCTAAAAGGTAGATTTCAACACTAGACTTCTACATTGCTTTTGCAGGCTTTGAGGAATCCCTCCAGAAATCACTCTGACTGTGGAGTGAATAGCGCCTTGGAATTCAGTGTTCTCACTGAAATAGGCCCTTTGGTGATTCATTCAGCCCTGGGAGTGTTTAATCTGAAGTTAATTTCATTATGCTTTGATCAGCTCTCCATGTTGCAGTTTTACTTGTGTTACGGAATATTGTACTCAGAACATGGACATGCATTGGAGGAGGATTCACAGGACACAGGAGCTATGGGAAGTGGAGAAGAAGAACAACCTTTACAGACTCCCAGATTTTTTACAGACGGTTGGGGTTTCTCTCTGGATCTACTGACTGCATCCTTCAACCAAAAAATGTCAGTGATTAGAAGTTTAATGACATTTTATAATTATTGCACAAACTGCTGAGCAACTCAAAAGAGGTTTATGCAGGCAGCTCTTATCCCCAAGCATATTTGTGTATATTTATATTATTTACATTATATTTTCCTGTTTATTCTTTCTATATTTAGAATGGGCTACCTGCAGACTAAGAAAAGCATTCTTCTATGCATGTGAAAAGTAATTTACATGCCTGGGATTATCACAAGGGATGCAAAATTATCATAACTCTTTTCTTTGTTGTAACAATTCTAGTTTTGCAACACAATTTTTAAGAAATGTTGAGCATGAGGCCACTTGTGTACAATGATAAAAATTGTTTCTTTTTTATATAGGAAACAATAAAGTAATTTAAATAACTGCCAGCTGATTTACGTCTTTAGTCCACCCCAAATTTATATTGTCATGGGGGCAAATGAGGGTGATCTCTATGAGGGACCATGAGAGAAGCCTTATCCCTGCAGGTTCAGGAGAGGATGAGGCATGGCTTCCAGAGAAGCCACTTCCACAGTCACCCTCAGAGAGAGCTGGTGGCACCCTGGTTACCTGCTCTGCTTTGCTAAGCTCTCAAAGAGCGAAGTGAGGATGGTAATGAAGGTGAACAGGAAATTTAATTTGCTATTGTGAGAGAGAGGGGGAAAAAAACACACTTATTCCAAAAGGAGATTTTTCACCTGTTATATACCACGTGTAACTGGATGATTTTGCTGTGCCTCTGGGAGGGAGGAAAAGCAAGGTGGGAGAACTGAAGTCCTCTTTTCATGAATCACAGTCCTGGTTAGGAATTGATTAAATTATCATGGCAACTTTTAAATTCCTCTTGTATTTCTGAATAGACCTCCCATTATTATTGGATGCCTTTGACTCCAGTTAGTCTTGAGGATCCAATGCACTTCTGGGACCGAGGGCTGGCCCCTGTGTCCTGAACTCCACTGTTAGCCAGGACTGACCCAGTTTCCAGTGGAGTTAGTGGCAAGCTGCCCACTGACTTCAGTCAGCAAGTGCAGTTTCAGAAACCATGTCACTTCTGATGAGGCATGAGATGGAAAGAGCAGGGGTTGAATTTCTGGTCCTAACATTGAGTATGTGGGGTTGACAGCTGGAAAAATAATCTGCCTTTACCTCCAGGTTACCCAGCTACCTGCCTTTCTCTATGTATTTCTTCTGAGCAGATTTAGAGAAGTTCCTCACAAGGCTGAACAGCTCATGGAATATTTTGTTTGTATGTTATTTCAAGGATATTTTGGGATATGTTCAAGGTCAGGTGGGATGGGGCTTTGAGCAACGTGTTCTAGTGCAAGATATCCCTACCCATGGCAGGGCTTTTGGAGCTACATGATTTTTAAGGTCCCTTTCAACACAAACTATTCTGTGTTTCTATGAAAGTTTTTGAGAGGACAACTGTGATATTAAAGCAGAGGAATGCAAAATAACTTGATATTCTCAGGGCTGAATGGAGAAAAAGCATTTCTGTTTATGTCTCTGTGTGTACTCATGAACAGATCCTCAGGGGAGAGCTCAAAAAGGCTAATTTTGGCCTGAAGAGGTGGATAACTGAGCTGCCCTCTGGTCAGGAAACAGAGGGAGAGAGACACTTTCTCCTTCAGGGAATGATTAAGGAAAGCCCTTTCCAGAATTTATTTCTTTCCTGGCACAACAGAACCAAGTGCTGTGGGCTACCATCAGCCTTTGGTGCCACCACCCTTAGAGTGTTTCCTGTTAGCCTAAGAGCTGGGATAACTGGACCTTTCACTGGATGGACTTTTACTTGGAAAGTGTAAGTCATAACTCATTAAGCCTTTGGTCATGTGAAAATTTACATGCACCATTAAAGGCAGTGAAATCTCTCGCAGTGCATCACATTAGGGTCCTGCCTGCCATCTTATTTATTCCCAGCTTGGGAAATATTTTATATATGAGCTTAGCTTCAGGCACAACAGATAGCAGAATTAGTTTATAACTAAGTTACATATATGAGATGATTTGTTAATAACAAAAATACACTCTAGGAAAATAACTTTGTCAACACATCTTTCTTTGTGAAGGGTTTTTCAGGTCCAAGAGAGGATTTCTGTCCAGCTGTAGGAAGGCTGGAGAACAAGTCAGATCCAGGGCTGAGATGCTCACTGGGACAGGGGACACTCGGGCTGACTCTGTGCTGCCTGATTCAGCCCAGGTGTTGGAATTTTTCTTCCTATGTTCCAACCAAGTGGTCTGATGCCTTGGTTGATCTAAGGTGGGATGTTTCCCTCTGGGAACTGAAAAAGCCTTCAATTACTTCATCAGGAAAAGGAAACATGTTTGATTATAAAGCATCTCAGTGAAGAATGCATTCAGATTTATGTTTTATTAAAGCATTAAGATGAGCTACAAGCTTTTGGAAATATTTCCTGCGTAAGAGTATATTTTCAGGCCTTCCCTAGGAAAACACTGTGTTCCCCATTTTGTATTCTCTCTGGCACCTATTATTTGGTAATTTTCCATTAACTTTGAAGCCCTGTTCAACCACATATTTCTTTTTAGTAAATTAATAAACACATTTATAATTTATTTATACGCAAATTCAAATTGGTATTAAGTGGTTTTCCAATCAAGAACCACATATTTATTGTGAGTTATCACACTAAATCAAATTTTCATGCCACATTTTGCTGTGAAGACATCCATCAGAAGTCCCAGTCCTAATAGGAAGTAGGTAGCTTAAAAATTCCCTACCTTTCCATAAGATGAGAAAATCACTTCCAAAGATGTTCATTAAAGTGATGTTGTTGTCTCAAACAGGGCAACTTTCTGTCAGTAACACTGAGGAATCTGTGGTGTGCTTAATAGTAAAAGGATTTAGTCTGTCTTTTAAAAATAAATCACAAATGGATGAAATGATTAATAAGCAGAAATGTAAGCTACAAAGTTTTTTATTTTTCCAGTGTAATGGAAAACAAAGAAATAATACCGACACCTTATTTGTCTCATTTTTCCTTCTCTCTTTAAACTGCAACACTGCATTTTAAAAAACTTAATCCCAGTAATGAGTTTTGCTCTTTTAAGTACTCAATCTCTGATAGAAATGGACAGAGAGGAACAGAGGTTTAGTTGGAATAACCTCTAGCTCGGTTTTGATTAGCTTGGCAATTAAATGTAATATTTCACATTCAGCAAATGCAACGTTCAACTACCTGCAGTGTAGTTAAAAAAAATCTCTAATTCCATTGTGTAAAGGAATGTAAGGAGAACAGTGTTATCATAAGCATGACAATAACTTACCACAGCATGGGAACTTCCCATAACATGTAACTTTTATTCGAAAAAATCAGAGGAAAACCAGAGTATTCCTAGTGAAGGGCCTTATTTTTATTTATTTATTTATTTACTTTTAAAGAACAACACCTGATTGTTATCTTACAAGAAGGTAGGCTCCAAAATAAATTGACATGCACAGGAAGTTCCACCTCAACATGGGGAAGAACTTCCTTCCGGTTCTGTGACCAAGCCCTGGAACAGATTGTCCATAGAGAGTGTGGAGTCTCCTTCACTGGAGATGTTCCAGACACATCTGGATGCAATATTGTGCCCTGTGGTCTGGGATGAGTTTGGAAAAGGTAAAGAACCCACTCTGGTTCCTTCCAACAGTTCCTATTCTGCTGTTTTGTGTTTCTGTGACATGTATAGTTTTCAAAACCATCAACAAGAAAACAACTTTAGCTCACACCCCTCGCCCCCAATTTAGAAACCCTGCAATCTTTGATTCTCAGTTATGATCCTTCGATGAGTAAGAAAAGGCCACCTGACAAGATAGAAATTATATCAGATGGATCTCAGGTCTTCCTCTTGGAGAATTCAGACTCAGAGCTGCTCCCCTTCTTGCTCTCAGCCCTTCCAGCCCCACTGAAGCAGTTCCTATTAGGATTTTTTCCTATAACAGCCATAGGGGAGTGTTTTCTGCCCTGTGCCTCTCATCCATCTCAATCGTTCATCTTTACTGACATCTTAGAGTGTTCTCCAGAGACAGATGAAATTTACTTTGGAGATCTCTCAGTAAAGTGAGTCTCCAGTTTTTAGATTTGTAAATAAGTGAGAGAATTTAACCTTTTTCTGCCTAATTGTTGAGCCACGCAGAATACAGACCCAGTGAGACTCAGCTAGAAATGAAGGTAGGAACTCTCCAGGGAATAACCATGAAAGAGAAATTTAGGCAACGTTGGATACTGATAGGATGATAGGTGTGGGTTTCAGAGGATATGAAATGTTTTGAGTTGCTCCAGACAAGGACAGAGGAGGACTACAGAGTTGGGGAACTGTCTGGAGCACAAGTCAGAGGAGCACAGGTCAGATGAGGAGCTCAGGAAGCTGAGGGTGTTTAATCTGAAGAAAAGAAGGCTCAGTGGGGAACTTTCTCAGTTTCTATAACTCCCTGACAGGAAGGTGTGGCCAGGCTGGGATCTGTCTCCCGAGGACCAAGTGATAGGACGAGAAGAAACAGCCTCAAGTTGCACCAGGGAAGGTTTAGAATGGATATTAGGAAAAGTTTTTTCACTGAAAATGTGGCCAGGCATTAGAACAGGATTCCCAGGGAAGCAATGGAGTCACCACCACTGAAAGAGTTACAAAAATGTGTAGATGTGGCACTTGGGACACTATTTATTGGGAGGCCTGGCAGTGGTGGGTTAATTGTTGGACTTGATGACCACGGAGTGTTTTCCAGCCACAATGATTTTATAATTCTGAGTCCACCTTGGCTCTATCTTGACTCTTCCACTTGTTAGAGGATAAAGAAGGAAGGAAGAAGAAATAATAATGAGTGAGGATTTTAATATAAGTTCAAGAAAATAATTTTAAGCAAAAAAGTATCTCTGATACCTCTCTGCAGTTCAATACCATCTCAACAGCAAACCCTGTACTGGTGATCAATCTGCCTGAAATGTGGACCCCCCTGAAAAACTCAGATATCTGAATCCTGAACAATCCTACAGCCTTCAGCTAAGGCACTCCATATTTACCCTGATTAACTGTGATTATGCTCTGCCTTCTACAAAAATAAGCAGACAGAAATCTGTCGGAGCATAAGGCTACAAATGCTGTGTTCATGTGCAATTCTGGGTGGATCATTAAGGTCGAGAGGCTGAAGCTGAATATATATGCACAGGTTTAGGGCTCTGGGCATCAACTCTTTTTTATGCTTGTGTTTAGCGCAGAGACTAAAGCTGCACTTGTGTCTCTGAGCATTAAAGCAGTGCATTGTAACATTGAGCTGATAAATCAGCCTGCAAATACAGCCTGAGCAACGTTTGCATGGCAAGGGACAACTCTGCTGGATTCTGTCCTGCAAATAGAGGGGTTTTGTAAGACAAATGGCCAAATTTGTTGGTCTGTGTAACTCAGCAGAGTTCTGTGGTGTTAACAGAACTACACCAATTTCCACCAGCCCAGAATGTGACATTTTTCATAGAAAGGAATGAGTCTTCATTTACAGCTTCAGCTGGAAAAATTTCATTACTTGGAAATCCTTAGGCTACATTTATTGAACTGAAATTATTGCCATAAGGGTGCTACTTCAATGACCACGTAACCAGCTCAGGAAAAATCCTCTGCAGTTATTTTACCTACCTGCATTTTTTGCTGTTCTGTTGAGTGTGTATTTGACCATATGTTAGTTTAGCCCTAATTTGGATTATCTTTAGAAACTTAAGAAATTAGGATGAGGGTTGCTGTAAACCTATGATTTATATTCTGATTTTGAAAACTGAGTAACACAAAAAAATACATATAAAAGCTATGTTTCATTGCATTTTTACTGGAATTAATGTTAAATATTAGAATTATCATTGCTTTTAATGGCAATAACTCCTGTAAAAATAACAGAACTTGCATGCTTTCATTGCTTAGATATGTCCTTGTTAAATCTTAACAATTTGTTTCCCATATTTGAAAAAAAACCTAAAAATTTGCAAAATATTATAACGAGTTTAATTTTACCATAAAGCCTGAGAAGGGAAGACAGAATCCTGTGAAATAAAGCATTTTTCGAATAACTTGCTATATGCCTCTGATGTTAAATATCACACAGACTTCACTCTGAATACCTTGAAAAACTCTTTTAGAAGGAAAATGAAATCAATATTACATCATAACTGAAAATCTACACTGAATCAGTAAATAGAGTCCACCCAGATCAATAATTCTTATTTTAAAATTTATTAGCAAAAGAAAATATATAATCTGTAAAATTGGGTTAAGTGGTTTAACTGAGCTGAGAACTTTTTTCTGCTTTTGTTTTATTTCTTGTAGTTTCATTGTCTGTAGGACGCTGTTATTTTGTGAATGAGAACAATGAAAGGCTAAAGCAAAACTTTAATTTTGCTTTTGGGAATAACACTGTAAAAATAAAAGTCCAGTTTTCTCTTCAAATCTCTTTCCTTTACATTCTGTTTGTCTGGCTTTATGTATGCATGTGCTTGATAGAAATGTATCTTAAATTCAGATTTATTCAGTTCTACTATAACACAGTTCTCTTAGAAAAAAAGCATAATAATAAAACAACCCCTCCAATCTGTTCTGCTTCAAGTGCATAAATAGAAGAAAAAAAGGAGTTGATTTTATGTATACACCTTTCTGCAACTTATTTTTTTTATAAAATCATGTCATGCTGCACCCTATAGAGGACTGGCTCTGTAAAAATGTTGCACATAGAGCCCTACAGTGCTGGATGTATTTTGCAGTTTGCAAGCTGTCACACCGCAGATAAATGGCACAAAATCCTACACCCCATCTTTGAAGTTTTAGTTTTATTTAGATTACACAATGAGAATAATTCTTGTAGGGAAATATCCAATGCTGGATTCATGCCCTGAAATTTTTCTATTTAAAAAGTATGCCTTCTATGTTAAAATTATTGGATTAATATACTAAATTATTATTGTGATAAGTCTTGGAATTACTTTGAAGAACAATTAAAAATTGCCTTTTAAAAACCTTGCTGCCTACAGTCTCCTCAGTGTGATTCTGAACACAGCAACATCAGACCAGACTGGAGATTTCATGTTACTTTCTACATTTCAAGCCTTAATATTAAACACTTTTCCTTGCCTGGTATTAGTTTCATATGTTAATATCATTTTTTATTAACATAATACAAATATCACTTGCAGTACTACATCCTTCATTGCTAGCGGCTTTCATATCAAATGTCACAGCAAATTTTATTTTCGCTAATAGATTACGACTTGTACATTGTATTAGGGAAAGTGAACATTATTGCAGGATGACACTAAAATTAAAGAACATACTGTACAACAGCACTAACACTCTGCTAAATTCCCTGCTCCTTCCGACCCACTCTCTATCCCATTCCACCCCACAAAATCAGAAGTTCCGTTAGATATTTTAGTGCTTCTTTGGAGAAAACTTCACCTTTCAAGAACCTCGCTATATCCATTGTCAAAATATCACATTATACAATTCACTGGAAGTGAACTTATTGCTAAATACCCATTAGGTTCCCAGGAGATGCCTTACATTAATTGTTTAGTGAAAGCACCCTTAGGCTATCGCTGGGGAAGAACATTAAATGCATAAAAAGAGAAGTTGACAGAGATCCCTGTAGAACAAGATACATCTCCTGGCTTAAAACTTCTTCCAGGAAGAATCTTGTGAGTTGCTGTTCAAAATGGTCATTTTGGGGTTATTTTTTCCCTCCTGCTCCTGCCAGCATAGATGGAATTAATCTGAAAGGAAGGTGAATGCTGCATCAGCAGAGAGTCTTTAAAAAGTGATTTTGAAAAGCCAGGCTGGGGGTGGTAAAAAAGGAGAAAAAATAAAAAGCATTGTTGGGCATTGTTTTGGATCTGAGGTGTCTGTCTGGCTTGTGGAGATAATAACAAGGAAAAAAGTTGGAGAGAAGAGAAAGTGCAGAACTGATGCTACAGATGAAAGGGAAATGAAGCCAAAAAGAAAAATGGACAGGAGACAGAAGAGAGGAAATGAAGAGAGAAAGGAGGGATGGGATGCTCGAATGAACAATGATTTCAGAAAGCTTGTAACTAAAATGTCAGTGAGCTGTTCACCAGCCAGAAGTCCAGTTCAGAAGGGTAGGGGAAAGATTTTAGCAGCCAGGCACATCCTATGCTCCTGTCTGCTGTGTCCTTTCTACGTTCCCTTAACATTCTTCTTTTTTCTAATATCCAGATGATTTATCTCCTCTTTATTACACATTTGATATAATTTAATCTACTTTACTGTACCTTGTATTTATATCACCTCTGCAATGAACCTATATTACATCCTGATTTTTTTTACCTCAGAAAACCAGATTTTGGGGTTTGGTACTGCTGCCAAAGCACCACAAGAGGGGGCACTAGTTAAACAAGACGCAAGAATGGAATTTTTACTTTTCCCAGGTTTTTTTCCTTTTGTCACTCATAAATACAGGGGAAAAAAACCTCTTTCCCTCCTGCACTACAGTACGATGCTATTATTATCTTGAGAATATTTATTCCTATTGGGATAATTAATAGAAAAGTAGCTACCATGAAAATTTATTGTAAAAAGGGACTCAGAAGACTGACCATCATAAAAAGAAATTAGCAAAATAAAATTAAGCTTTTGTTCACATCTCCCTTAAAAAAACCTAAGAGGGAAATCAAATCTTATTTATTTTGGGCTGAATCTTCACATCTGTTTATAATCAACATTTGAAAGCACGAGGCTCCTGTATATTGACGTGTATCTATTTTGAACTGCCAGTGCCTCTCACTCTACGTAATCACTTGTCTTTGTAAAAAGGGTACAAAAATCCAAGTGAATCCAAGTTTTATTTCTATTTGGCACTCATTTTGTGCAGGTGCAAATGCCTGCAAGGCAGGAGAAATCAAGGATGTGTGCTCTATGCTTTATATTAGCCACCTGTCTGAGGGACGTCTGCATTAAACCTATAAGCATTCAGTGAGCTCTGGATTTTTCTCCAAACAGCCCAAGAAGGCAGGAAGCATCTTTATGTCTGATTTTGTATTTGGGGGAGCTGAGGCAACCAAGGTCTGGAATCAAGAAGACCTTCAATTTTCCCTGAAAT
The DNA here is from genome assembly GCA_025920805.1 of Petroica traversi. Taxonomy (NCBI): domain Eukaryota; kingdom Metazoa; phylum Chordata; class Aves; order Passeriformes; family Petroicidae; genus Petroica; species Petroica traversi. Next base: position 14,273,438 of record JAHLSL010000038.1, on the reverse strand, counting down.
CACTGGAATTCAGTGATTCCCATATATCTAAGTACATGAATAAGAAGAAAAGGTATTTTGCCCCAAACTACTGGAGAGATCAAGAAACTGAAATGAGAGATCCACAGTCCTCAACTGGAAGATTAAATTCTGTCCCTGAAATCAAAGCATCTTCCCTTAAACGGCCTCTATTCTAATTAGTCAATCACATTGACAAATTGGCAAATTGAATAAGTTTTATCAAAGTGCAGCTCTTCAGGTTCATGACCAAGTTACAGGACTCTCCCATTCCCAAATAATGATTGTATTTAGTTGTGTCTTCCTAACAGGAGATGTGAGGACACTCAAAACCCATTTTTCTGGGCTCTTCCAAGATTCTATGACTTTTCTTCACTAAAGTTGCCAAATCTGGCTAAATACAGCACTTCAGACTTAATTACATCACAGCAAACTCCCTGGGGCGTGTTCCCACGAGTTCACCCATGTTAAAGATTTGGGGTAAATGAGGACAGCAGCTCAGGAAAGGGGTTGTTCTGTTTTCAGGTATTGGACTTTGTCCACAACCTGCCCAGAACAGAAATATTAAGCACCACTAACCAATCTCTATTTTGGTTTACTGTGGAAAACTAACAGGCTGTGGAATGGGAAACCATCCCAACGCGATGCATCCCATCTCCAGTCACTGATGAACCCTTATCAGTGCCTATACTGGGGAGTCTCACACATTTCTCATGATTGGATTAAAATAAGATTGCAAAAATGGCAAATATCTTTTTGAAAGAGGCACTAAACTGTCGAAAAAGAAATGTGAGTGCTTTAATTTTTAGCTTAGGTCTTAACTTCATCTCAACATACCCAGAAGAGTTTAAGAGATTGCTTCTCAGACAGTATGAGTTGAATTTACTGCTCATTGCAATGGAAAGGATTGGCTTCCTCTCTCATTCACCTTGAGCCAGGCTTACTGTACCTCACACAGAAGGACATCAGCCTGTTTAAGAGAGTCCAGAGGAGACTTACAAATTGATCAGAGGGATGGAGCAGCTCTGGCAATGAGGTAGAGCTGAGAATAGAGATTGTTCAACCTGCAAAGGAGAAGACTTTGAAGTGACCTAATTTTGGCTTTCCAGTACCTGAAGTGACCCCACAAGAAAGATGGAGAGAGACCATTTCCGAATGGCTGCAGTGATAGGACAAGGGGGAATGGCTTCAAATTGAAAGAATAGATTTAGACTGGATATTGGGAAGAAATTCTTCCCAATGAGGGTGGTGAGGCCCTGGCACAGGTTGCCCAGAGAAGCTGTGACTGCCCCATCTCTGGAAGTGTCCAAGGCCAGGCTGGATGGGGCTTGGATCAACCTGGGATGGTGGAAGATGTCCCTGCCCATGGCAGGGGGTGGAGTTGGATGATCTTTAAGGTCCCTTCCGACCCAAACTTTTTACTGTTCCTATGATTCTATAAAACATATCTGTGTTAGTCTGTCATAGTACACACAAAATTTCTTGCAAGTCTCTTTTGGAAAAGGACATGATGTTTCTGACTAGAATCATCAGAATCACCAGCTGGAATATGGAGTATAGCTCTTCTTTCTTTGAGTGTGCAGGGTGCCACTATTCCTGCCTTCCCAGTCAAGGCCCAAAGCACCAGTTTGTATAGTGGCATTTCTGGAATGAGATGGAGTAATCAGTCATTGAGATGCTGCCTGCTGAAATTTCTAAAAGGACTTAATTCTCTTTCAGGAGAGTCCACAGGACATTTATCATGATAAGCTGCATTGTCCGGTGCACAACATTTTTTATCAGTGCCAGCAGCTGAGCAAACCAGGGAGCACCACTCTGTCAGATTCATGGCCTGTGGCAGATCCATAAGAAAATCTCTTTGGAAGAACTGCACGTGGATCAGGCTTGGTGTGACAACCAGTCCTGTGAAAAGGGGTGGAGGTGATCATGCAAAGAAAACTTCAGCATGGGTAAGAAAAAGAGTGTGTTTCTATGATTTTGAGTCAAGATACTATTGGTGTAAAATAGAGGTACAGCTTATTTGTGGCTGTTATCCCAGATTGTTTCCCATAGTATAAAAGCACAGGAATCTGCATCAGACCAAAAGTCCACTTAACTTGCTACCCTTCCACTCATGGGTTTCACAGGAACACACAGAGAAATGAACCATTTTTCCTGACTCATCCTTCAGGATTCTGGGACTTCTTTTGCCTGTGATGTTGAGAGACAAGCTATAATGATTCCTCTAATGCACTTTTTTCATTAATTCATCAGATTACTTTTCTAATCCACCCAGCATTTGGACTTCAGAGCACACTGCAATGAGGATCTCCAGTTTTCAGCAAATGCAATGGGTTTCCTTGTTTAAAACTCATTGCCAGCGAATTTTTTTCACGCCATCTAGATCTGTATATTAGAAGAAACCATGAATAAACCTTTTCTGTTCACTTTCTCCACGTCAGTCATAATTTTATCTACTTTTAGCATGTGAGAGGTGACAGCTCAGAATGGTTTTACATTCATTCCTTTTCTCTTCTGTGATATGTTTGTCTCTGAATTCCATCATTCAACAGTCTGGGCTAAAACAATCCCAGCTGGACAAGGCTACTGTCTGGAACTCCTCTGCAGATGGACACTGCAGCCTGAGTGATCATATGGAATAAATCCTGTTGGATCTATAGAATTGGTCTCACTGCTAACACACAGAGGCCCAGAGGACACCCCCTGTATCCCTCAGATCCACGGGATTTCAGTAGCTCATTCAAATTGTGCACAGCTTGTGACTCCCAATTTGCATAACTGTGATTGGAGAAGGAGTCACACCTCAGTCTCTGGGAAGACTCACGAGTTTGGAAATGGGGAAGGAAAAGCAAAACTGCACTATAAGGGAACATTCTCACCTCCTGAAATGGGGCCAAGAAAATGCTTGAGGGTAGGAAATGTGGGGGAAGGAAAGTTATGATGTTAAAGATGGTCACCGGAGTATTTCTATGTTAGTACCAATTTAGTACATCTGGGATAAATTTGGAAATCTCATGTCTGTTTGAGGAAAGTCACCTGAGAGTGTCTTTATAATCCAGAGAAAGAAAGATGCTCTCCCAAGATGGATCATAGGAATCACACCTTAAAGAATGTCTACTTCATCCATGGAAATTCTGGGTTTAGTCCCTGCTTCTCCTGGAGGGAATTTGTCCAACACCTCCATGTTTGATCCATCAAAAGCAGGGGAGCTCCAGGCAGGGAGGAGGCAGAAGAAGGTGTGATAATATTTTGAGCATAATCCAGCCTAGGAGTTGTGCTCTAAGAACATTTATTAAAGCAAGATCCTCAAATGGGACAGATGGAAGGCAGTTTAACTTATGGATCCCAAAAGCTATGTAAGTGTTGACTTAATTTCCATCAAGACTGGGACACTTTGTGGCACCACCATGATTAGGCAGTGAAAAAATTTATTGTAGAATATGTGGAAAAGGGTCCAGTTAATTTAATTTTTTTCTTTTAGGAATTTAGGCACCTGAATTTCATACACACCAGTGGAAACTCCTTCCTGCCATCTACTTTTCCTCTCTATCTTCAGGTAGGAGCCTAACCCCAGCAGTAACCACAGTGTTTGGTCTTCTGGGAGACTGCCATCAGTTTTAGATATAAAGGAGTACTTAAATTGTAATTTTTTTTGAGCACACTAAGAAATGTAATTTCCCTGCTGTGGTAACTCACTTTTTGCCTCTTAATAAGTAATCTAATGATTGCTACCTTTGTCGAGGAAGAAAACAGCCAGGATTCTACATGAGGAGGGGATCCTAAAGCCCCTTTCCATCATTTCGTGGCACTGTCCCAATCAGGAGAATTCTCAGAGGGGATCATCCCTATTTCTGAAGGTTATTACTAAATACGAGAATGAAAATGTCCCCAAGCCCTAAAGTGCCCCAAAGCCTGACTCCTAGAAAGGGGGCAGAAATCAGACGATGCACCCTTCTCCCAGGATTGTTTCATGACTGTGACCACAACATAATTATTTATGGGATAATTATTCTGAGGACTAGGACTGTTGCAATTAGTAAATGCATATTTTTAGAGAGGAAAATCCCTACTCTATTAGCCTCTTATTCTAACTTAGGTAGGGGTAGCTGAGCCCCTAACAGAACAGGTATTTTGATTCAAGAAGCTCAGATTTTTTTTCTTAATCCACCATGAAAATCTTAATGACCATGGAGTTTCTGGGCCAGTCTGGTGGTTTAATACCAAGTTATCAGTAAATACAGAGCTTGGATAAGTGAAAGGTTCTTCTTCATCAGCCAATGTTCCAGCTGTACTATTTTGATCATCTCCACACCACACAGAGCATCTGTCACTTCCTCCTGCCAGGATATGTTTCTACTTTAGGGTAAAACATGTAAAGGTAAAAGATTAAAAATGGACACTGTTCTGGCAGTTGAAAGGGAGGGAGTTTATCATGTCAAGTCACATTATCTCAGTTTCCAGCCAGGTAATGATAAATGTTTTTCACTCATTCCTCTTTGATGGAATTTCCTCCTCTGCAATGTGGAGAGCTCACATTTTCACAATATTGGCTGAAACTATTCCCATTGACTCACCTCTGAGTTTTCTGAAGTTGTTTTTGTTTCAGAGAAAGACTGAAAATAAGAGAAATAGAAAAGAGCTCTACTCTGAATTTTTTTAAGACTATGGTTTGATAACCAGCACAAATCAAGCCAATCTAAGTCCATGCACCTAAATAAGGGAGCATTCCCCTCAGTAACAATTGTGGAGCACTTATTTGTCCTTTATCCTGAATTGCCAGTCATGTGGATGAGTGATCAGGTGCATCTGAAAGACACTGGATGAAAACTACGGCTTTTTGAGACCTCTTTTGCATTCAGAACTATTTTCTTGGTATCCTGATTCTGACATTTCAGGAGCTCTGTGTTGTAACAGTGAAGACTTGAGGGCTGTGACTTAGGATGGAATTTTCCTATTGAAACAGTCTCAGATTGCCCTAAATCCACTGTGAAAATAAACCCTTTGTCCAGGACAGCGAAGTTTGTTTTAGCTCCTGATGAGGCTGAAAGAGGCACTTCACTGGGATTTAACTAATGTGTATGGGGTTGTGATGGAGATCAGGCTCTCCAGGATTTAAACACTGAGGACTGATCTGGCAAGGACAAAAGCAACACTTAGGGCCACATTTAGTAGGAACTTTGCAAAATATCCACTTGTTTTCCTTGAAAAACCCCATTGTTTTCACTTTTGAGGACCCATTTTCTAAGGTAATGCTTTCTAAGGTGTGTCAACTAATTTTTCCTGTTGAACAACTATTTAAAGTGATCCTGGGAGAGCCAGACTAGCAGATATCACAGGGCTGAGACCAGTGAACCCCATTCCCATCTGGATGTGGCTACTTTCATCCAGAAAACACCACAGCAGTAGATATTAGGCCTATCTGCCAACAGTAGGTGCCTCTAGTTTCCATGGCCACAATTCCAGATCCTGTTCTCCAACACCACCAGTCCATTGGACAGCAGGGTGGGGATTCATCTCACCAAATTCAAACAATTACAGCACAGAAATAATAATCTCTGTGGCTCATTATAATGTCTCTGAGTAATCAGTGGAAAGAAATAAGCTCTCTGGGTTGTTACCTTCTTAACTTAGGTGTCTAAAATAGGCCATGTGAAGGAGACAAGCAGACTGCACCCTGCTACCAAGGTATGTTTTCTGCCTTTTATCTACACTAAAAAAATCATGGCTCCATGGTGCTCAGACTGATAGAAGCTTTTAGTATTCAATCTGCTGCATAAAGAAAAAGAGAGAGGGAGGAAACAGTTGGGTTTATGTGGTATTACATACATTTGGATCCATTTTCATATTGATTGTTTATATAAAAAAGGGGAAAAGTAAATAAACATGAGGAAGATAATATCCCAAACTGATTTTTATCACAAGTGTCTCCTGCTGGGATTGGCGAGAAAGACTTGCCCTTGAGGGGACAGAATAATATCATTTTAGTTATGGCCATATTCTTCATTTGGAACCTCCTCATCAGTATGTCAATGCATGTTATTCACTGCTTGGAGAGACAATAAAATCAAAGGGCCTATCTTTAGCAAGGAACACGGATGTTCCCAACATTTACACTACAGAGACCTTGGCCCTTAATAAAACCTACATCCAGTAGCGAAGTTATCAAATGGAGTTGTGCTCATTTTCGTTTATACCCAAGGAAGGGGTGCAATGTATCTTTACCAGCAGCTGGGAAATTAATGCTACAACTAAAATGACATTGCGCGTCTCAATGAATGATTTCCTGTGGGGCTCGGATAGTGCCTGTGACGGGAAGAGGTGTGATAATGGATCTAAGTCCATAATGCATTTATCCCCAGGTGCACTCGTTCAATCTGTTCATTGTGCAGTTTTTTGGGGGGCTTACTGGGACTTTTAGAGTTTTATTTTGCTGCGCTGAGGCAAATAGTTAGGATTTGCTTTAGAAATATGCGAAAGGGAAGGTTTCTGTTCTTGTGAGGTTTTGTGGAAGGAAACTGGGATTCTTTGCTGCTTTCACAAAGGAAATAAATTATACTTTCTGACAGCAGTGCAAAACAGAACTGTGCTACCATGTCTTTTCAAATAGGGAAATTGAGGCACACCAAAGGAAACCTTCATAGGCAGATGAGGGTGGCTAAAGCCCAGCTTCTTTCCTGTGCTATTCCTCTCCTGCAATGGGAGCAGCACTGTAAGAAACATTTTTCCTTTCAGACCACAAGTGCAAGTCATTTCTAAGCATGTTTTGTATTAAAGTTCACTTACATTAATAATTGAAAAAGTGCTAGTACATGATTCATTAATATGATAAGCATGTGACTGTCCCAAGTAAAATTTCTCAAAGAGGACACATAGAGCTGCAATAGCTCTTTTAGACAGTAAGTTTTATGTCAGTGGTTTACCCCATTAGACTAATAAGGAATCTGTATTGAGGAACTAAGCACTTTTGAAAACAGCTCCATAAAAATGGAACAGGAATGCAGAGATTTGGTCTGTGATGAAGTAAAATAAGCAGAGAGGCAAAACAATGTCTTGTAAAATAGAAATAGAGAGAATATTAATTACACACAACTGGCTGGTACAATATTTTGTGTTGGAGATGACTGGGGAAAAAAATAAGGTGTATTAAGGTTTATTTTGTCTTTCTTAAGAGGGAAAACTCTCATCTGTTTTTCTTTTATGCTGTTTAGGGAAGATCATTGCTAGTGCCTGGCTAGACTGCCAATTACTTATCTCTTCAGCGGTTTTGGTAAATAACGTTAGTGCATTATTATCATAAGTGCACACATTAGTTATCATCTAATCCCACTCCTGGAAGTGTTCAAGGCCAGGTTGGACTGGGCTTGGAGCCACCTGAGCTAGTGGAAAATGTCTGTGCCCATGGCAGGGATGTGAAATGAGATGATCTTAGGATCCCTCTCAACCTGAGTCACTCTATGATTCTGTGATTCAATATTGCAAAACTATTACCATCATATAATTTGAGTTCTATTGTACCTCTTAAAGCTGGGATGTGAAATTTCTGGGCAGGGGGAGTTTGGGTTGTTTTGGAAAGGCCTGTACATGAGCACAACTCTCCACCTGCTAAAAAACTGTCCAGCCCTCATCAAATGTGCAGCAATAGAAGAAAGTATAAATCCATGTATAATATCTCCCTTTGGGTTCTTATGGTGCTGAGATCTCTACAGTCATGGTATGACACAGCCAACATGCAGCCTCAGTGCTGGAGATGCAGAGGAGGCACCCATTTCCTACAGAATTATAGAATCGATATATTTAGAAAAAAACTTCTGAGATCACTGAGTTCAATTACTAACCCAGCACTGCCAACCCCACTACTAAAGGATGTCACCAAGCACCACATCTACACATATTTTTTAACACTTCCAGGGATGATCCCTAAGCAGTCTGTTTCAAAGCCTGACCATCCTTTCAGAGAAGAAATTTTTCCTAATTTCCAGCCTCAATTGCCCCTGGTACTTGAGGCCATTTCTGCCATTTGTTCTTGTCCCATCACTTGTAACTTGGGAGAAGAGACTCCCACCTGGCCACAATCTCCTTTCAGGGAGTGGTAGTGAGAAGTAAGACCCTCCTGAGCCTCATTTTCTCCACGCTAAGCACCTCCAGCTCTGTCAGCAAAAAGGATTTATCATTTAGGTCTCAGCTCATCAGGCCGCCTTGGTCCTGGCATGTGCTGTCTCACTTGTTAGCAGAAACTCCTGCCCTTTGCTTCAAAATCCTGCCATGGTCTGTGTGCTTCCTGGCAGGAGGCTTTGTGGAACTGCTCTGGGTGAGCAGATGTTAAACACCTAAAACCAAAACCTCCGTCAGGAATTTAGGAATAAATTCTTTCCTGTGAGTATGGTGAGGCACTGGCACAGATTGCCCTGAGAAGCTGTGGCTGCCTCATTCCTGGAAGTGTCTAGGGCCAAGCTGGACAGGCTTTGGATCAGCTTGATCTAGCGGAATTGCCCTTGCTCATGACAGGGTGTTGGAATGAGATGACCTTTAAGGTCCCCTCTAACCCAGGTTCTATGAATCTGTGATAACTTCTGATCTCCCAAAATGCCGTGGAAGTTCTTGGGAAAATGCACTGTAAAAACACAATGTACAGCAGAGTTCTGTGCTGCTCTAAGTACAGTCTGAGTCACTCTCTAGAAGGCTGAGTAACTCCAAAAATCCAGGAAAGGGAGCACCACGTGTTTCTACCCCTAACTCTGCAGTAAAAAAAGAGGTTTTTATGGGGAAAAAAAAAATCCTCAATTATCCAACACAAGACAACTTTCCAAATCCAGCTCACCTAAGCTGTTTTTTTTTCCTCTCCTTCCACGAGCAAAATGAATGCTGCGAGCAGGCACAGTGCTAATGGTCTTTTTTCCCCTGCCTCTTCCTCTTGCTCCCCTAACCGAAGGCAGAGCTGCCGAGAATTCAGGAGCCTCTTCATGCTATCACTTCACAGGCTGGAAGGTGACAGCTTCGCCAGGGACTAATGCAGGGCGACATAATTGAATGTGGCCTGCAGCAAAGCAGCTGCCTGGAGCCACTGTTGATTGTAGCTGTCATCAGGTGGAGTTTGCTGCCGAAAAATACGGTCCGGAGGAATGCGGCTCTGGCACGCAGCTCTGCGCTGATGGCTTATTTACTCTTGCCCCTCCAACAGGTTTGTGGTTAATAATTGTCACCATCACACTCTTGAGTGAGCACAGATGCTCACGCTCGGAATCATCAATAATCTTCCCCGGTAACCTGGCCTCAGAAATGAAACAATGGCCCCAGTATTCTCATTTTCTGGAGGTATATTGTATGTTTCGGCGCATCGACCTCCTTTTTTATTCTTTTTTAAAAATTTTTAGATTGAAAACCTTAAATGATTTTAAAGATATTTTCTACATCTGTTTATTTAACTGTCACAGGATGTGGGAGAAATATAATATGGTAAATTAGGCATGAAGAACTGTACACAAAGAGAAGGCTCCCTGATTTCTGCCTTGAAAAAGAAGTGGTTTTAATTACAAATTCAGATGAAGAAGCAATCACATCTTCCATTTATCCAGCTTTTTTCATTTCAAAGGATCTCACCACACTGAACAAGCAAGAGGTTTAATCTTTTCTCCTTTATTTGGAGATTGAGAAGTGCAGAAGGAGTAAGATAATATTTCATATGAACAAGGCTGCAGGATCTGTCTTGTAGATGCAGTAAGTAATGTATATCTCAGATAACACTGATCTTTGCTACTTAAAGCCTGCCTAAACTCTTAGTGGAAAATAAATAAGCTCCAAGACAAATTAGATCTATTTTTTTTTGTTTACTCTAATGCATAATAGATTATAAATTGCTTATACATTATTTAAATGCAGTATACAAAATATAGTATACACAGTACCATATACCAAATAGAATATTTAAAATATACCACATTCAAATTTAAATATAAAATGCAAACCTTGGACTGTATTAAAACACGTAAAGACTAATGAAGACAATCTGCTCTCAAATTGTAATGCAGTTGGGCTGATAAAATATTACTAAAGTTTAAAAAGTGTCACTTTACTTTAAATACTTGTCATTTGCATTTAAAAAATAAATCATGTTGGTGTCAGTGGCTTTTAGACACCCAGTTCTTCCACATCAGTTGGCAACTAAGGAAGTTCAGGTACATCAAAGAACTCAAAACGAGTTGATTAACCAAAAAGAAGACAGCTTGTTGGAGAAAAGAACTGAGAAGAGGAATTGTCAGCCTGCACCTACTGGATGGTTTGATTTGGTGGCCTTGCTGTCTGTACCTGCTGGGATTCATAGGATTTTAGCTTGCGGGGATGATGGCCAGGGGTTGGCTACATCTGCACATGTGTTCTGGGAGTGGCGCATCCCTTTGGATGCCTTCATGAGGCCCTGCCCAGCCTGTAGCACCCAGATCAGCCCATTGCAGGCTCAGGAGGCCCCAAAAGTCTCTACAAACTGGAGCTTAACTTGCAGAGAACTCTTCCTGAGTTCTGGGTTTTGATGACTTTGGGTTTGCAATCAGTCCATCTCCCAAGCTGTGCTATGGTGGAGGTAAATGAGATGGCAATTAGGCCTGGTATTAAAATTATTAACCTTGCTGATTCTATTTTCCAACTACAACTATGTTATGGATGCTCCTTTGATTCAGTGCTAAAGGAACAGGGAACATCACTTTGTCCTGAGCCTGAATGTCTCTTGTACTGCTGCAAATAAAATATAATTCTGGTATGAAACTGATGCACGATGAGAAATGTCTCCACTGTGCTTATCCTGTCTGTGAACACCCTGAATGAAAGCTGTGGCTTTTTCGGATCGTCCTTATGGTGGTTTCATAGCAATGTAACTTTAATGACTTCAGCAGAGTTGCTGCTGATAGATGCCCTCACGAGGAATCAGAAGCAGAACAGATCACTTTCTGCAGGGCTTCTCTGCAGCAGACGGAAACAAAAGGTATTGCTTTCCAAACCTCAGCTACCCAAGTAATTTGTAAAATATTTTCCCCCTTCCTTGACAGAACTGGATCTGCTGTTTATGAAAAGCAAGTGAAATATTTCTCCCCTCCCTTGTCAGAACTGAATATGCTGTTTTTTTGAAAAGCAAGGATTAATTATACAAGGTTCAGCCACAAACATCTGTTTTTTCTGCTTTAAATAAACATGTCCCTTCATCTGGTAGTGAGGGTTCTCGGGGAAGGGAAAAGCTGTGCACTGCAGAATATCACTGTGGGTTAACACGAGTGGTCTGATCGTCTTGTCAGGGATGACTCCGTACCTTACCCAAAACACAAGCAAGCAATATTCTCATAAACAGTACAAAAAAAATGTATTTTTAGAAGGACATCATGATGTCAGCTCAGCTGTCTGCTTGTATTTAGATTTTGGGAGCTTGCAGGAGGATTAAAACCACTTGTTTCTTTTCTTTCTCTCTTTCCCTTTTTTCCCCCCTTTCTTTCTTTCCCTTTTTTTTTTTTTTCTTTCTTTTTTTTTTTTTTTTTTAACTTGTCACTGCAATAAAGTTGGCTGTGGCTCTGGGGAGTCCTCTGTAAAGTACAACGCCCTGGGCTATGGGAGATGGAGCCCTCAATAACTGATATGAAAGGTCCTTAATTAAGCACTTAGCATTTCAAGGCAGTTATCACGGGTAGCCCACAGACCGAGCTGGCAGTCCGTCACCACCGATAGGCCACCTACATGACTAACATGAGTTGAGTCGAGTCTTTTGTACTTGAGGCGAGGAGCCCCGAGGCACAAGCTGATCTGGTGACCCTCCCAGATCCACTTTCCCTGCCGGAAGGAACTGGATATCGGATGTGACAACACTGCAGACGGGGAACGTGGGATTTTTTATTTCCCCCCCCCTGAAGAGCAGGGATTGAGGAGAAAGTTAGAATGACAGTGGCACTTTCTTGGCTCTGTGCATTGGTATGAATATGACCAAACCAAATGAATGAATAATTATGAATGTATTATGAAAGCAGAAGGGAAAATCCTATTCCTGTTGTGCATTCAATTATTTCACCAATTGGGAAGTTAACTAAGAAGAAACTGCTTGTCCCCACAGCACCGCTCTCCTTCCTGTTCTCTTTGTAATCCACTGGACACGAGAGCATAAATGATCCAGGGGAAGTTTATCTTTGTATTAAGGAGAGGGGAAAGACTTTGGTGGCATTAAAATGGAAAGGGTTAATGGAATGAACTATAGATTAAATTGTAAAGCAATCAAAGAAAACCAAACACTTTATAGCAGACAACCATCTTCTGGTGTTTGGGTCTGTGTCAAGCCATGGATGTGGAAAATTAAAGCCATACTGAGAAGGGAAATGAACCATGTCTAATACATCCCCAGCAATAAAATGTTTTCACTAGGACTGTAAAACTGTGGCTTACATTAGGAAAAAGAAAATCAAACTATATGTCAATTCCACATCATGGGACATGAAGTGTCCACAAAAATTTATATTACTATTTAGAAGTGTTTCATTCTGGTGTTTTATTGTGATTGGATGCGCCCTTCTCAGTATCTTTTGACTGGTATGAAAATGATTTGAACTACTTTTTTAGCATTTATTTTACATCTATTACCTGTTCTATTACTTTTTATTATTTTATTGTGCTTGTGTAGAGGATTTTGCACAGTTTTCATTATAATGTAACATTAAGTCAATTTATTTGTGTATTACACGCTGTATAATTGCACCTTTTTTTGTGGAACAATTTGGATTTCATTATCCAACAAATCAGCAGTGTTACATTCTGAAAAGCTCTTGTTAGAAATCAAGTGCATTTTCCAAGTGAGACAACAGAGGTCAAGTTTGCACCAAAAAGGGAGCAGAAGATTCCATGCCTAAAACTTGCACAGATGCGAAAGGTCATGGGGAAAGAGAAGTCCTCATTTCTTGGAGAAATTATCTGATTTCTATAGTCCAGATCAGTGGAGATCAATGTTTGCAAGAAGAGAAATAGTACGGAGCAAGGTGGCCTGACATAGAACAAGTTTGAAGGGCACTGGATCAAAGCAAAATCGAACTGGTGCAGGGAACATGTCAAACGGAACAGCATTTTTGTTTAATATTCTTCCATATCATTCTGCTCCTTTATTTGCAAGTGCCATAAAGAGTCTAAGTAACGTAGGCAAAGCAGAGTGTACATCTGGTTGTGCAGATCTGCTTTGCTATCATTTATCTGGCTGAAACCTTTCATAGGAGGTGACAGAGCAGCGACTGCAGCTCTCTCAAAGGTGAACTGACAGCCCCTCTGAAAAAGAAATTCAAAATAACGTTTTAAATAGCACACCAGGAATGAGAAGAGATGTGAAGATACAAAGCTTCACTTTTATTTAACCAGCAGAAGTTGCTGTGTGGAGTCCTCAGTTCTTTGGTAGTCACAGCTTGTCACAAAAGTTAAAATTGGCTTGCAGTAAATAAACAGGCAGGTTGTACCCCAAAATCCTCCCGTTATGAGGAAATCTCTACAACTCCTCAGTCTCCTGTGTCATTCATCTGATCTGTCCTGACACAGCAGATCCACCAGTTTTCAGAAGGGCATAATTTCATGGAATCATGGAATCATCAATGTTGGAAAAGACCTCTGGATTTATCAAATCCAAAACTGTCAACCTGGGACCACCATCATATTCACATATTCACCACTAAGCCACAAGTACCTGAACACTTTCAGGGATGATAATTCCACCACTTCCCTGGGCAAACTCTTCTAAATTTCACACCTTCTTTTTCTTTTCTGTTTAACAGGGCCTTTTAATTAAGACTATTTTATTTACAGATGCGGACGTGCATGTGATAAATTTTATGTGTCTTTACAGTGGTAAGCACAACCCATCTAAAGTATCACTTGAACTTCCATGATCCCTGAGCGCTCCAGAACTTCCAATTATGAGCGAAACAATGAAAATAATTTCCTTTTAGTGCTTGAAGTGTTGACAGCTTTTATATGGTATTGAAATCCCCTGAACTGAAGTGTATGCAGAAAAAAAGAAATGGAATGGTATTCTGCAAATGCATTTTTTTTCTCATATTGAAACTATTTTGCTGTTGATAGATTTATTCCTCAAAAATATTGTTCTGACAGACCTTATGCTCTGTACTGAAATTCCTTAAGGAAGATGTAAGTAAAAGCAAAACAGATTTAGATGCTTTTTCAGATGTAACACTTTTTGAACAAATTGTAAAGTTCATTCTTTAGCTGAGGCTTAAAATCTTCACCTGCTTCATGGTAGAAGATGAATCAGAAAAAAGGAAAACCTGAATATTTCAATTACTAGTAACACCTTTTAACTCAGTCTTTTGGTTCTGTTCCATCACAACTGGCTCAGGAACTCTACTACAGAAAGCCTTGTTTACTCCTGCCTTCCACCCCAACCACACACCAAATATTTCAACACCTCTCAAAGGTGAAACAAAGCATAAGAGCTTAACATTGTGGAGGAATGCCCAGGCATGTTTTTTTTCCCCATTTCTGATGTCTCCAGGTCAAGCTTTCGACTTTTTGGGAATGTATAGGTCCTGCATGTTTGAATATCCTACCATTCAATGCTCCAATATTAAAAGCATTATGTATTTAATACCCCAAATTATTAAGTTGATTCAGCTAAACGGATATAGTTATTCTCTTTTCATGAGACTGATTCTGGGGATGCAGTCATCCTCCTGTGCTTGGCATTGGTGAGGCTGCGTGTCAAATATTGTGTTTGGTTTTGGGCCCCTTGCTGCAAGAAAGACACTGAGATGCTGGAGCATGTCCAGAGAAGGGCAACAGAGATCTTTTCCTACCTAAATGAATCTGTGATATTACATCAGCAGAGTTTTCCCCTTCTACAGTAATTTGTTTTATTTTTGATGAGTATTAAAGTCTTCTATGAGCTGAGGAGATCCCAACAGCATCCACACACTACTAAGTTCCACACCCAACTCCAGTACAGTGCTAATAAATGCTTCTATGTGGGTCTGAAAAAAATATTCAACTCCTGTTCCCAGGCAGAGATCAGTGAAAACTTTTACATCTTTCTGGTAGATGGTCACACCTTGTGATCAGTGGAGCAATGAAATCCATCACTTCAAAACATATTCCCATAAATGGAGCTAACAGCTGGGTGGGTGATTATCCACTCTGTTTTGTCCCACTTACTCAGTTTCTCACAAACTTTGAAATCCAGCAATAAAATACAAGTCAACAACCTGAGGATTTTGGCTTTTTTTTTTCCTTAGCTCAATTTCCACATGCAAAATGGTAATGGAACTTTTCTTGAACAGTCATTATATTTACTGTGTTCACCTGTGTTCCTAAGGAAGGCAAAAGTTTGGGGGTTTTTCTGAGGGCAAGTGTCATTTCAGTGGCAAAAAAATTGCTTCAAAATGCACCATTATTATTATTTTAAACACTCCTAAATGCTTACAAATGCATCCTAAGTTCCATGGAATGTTTAATTGGTTCTGATCAACATGAGCAAGGCTGAAACTCAGAAGAGAGGAGCAAACCACAAAAATGATCTAGAAGATTGGGACAGAAGCCCACATGTTCAGCACAGAGTGAATATTCTGGCAACTAAGAATCTAGATAAGTTTCAGAGAGATTTTATCTTCTCTGTAAAAAAGTAAAATATGATGATTTTCCAGTGTGACCAATAGAAAAAATTTGTCTTAGGACTGCAATGATAAGAATAAACTTTAACCTGAACTTCTAAATGGGAGACACAAATCAGGCACACAAAAATAAAATGAGAAGAGGGAATAACATGCCTAACTTCTGTCCCCAATGCTGGGCTAAAATGTGGAAATATCCTTAAATGACAGAATCCAACATTTCTCAGTTGTTGTCACAGTAACAAGTCTGTCATATAACAACTCCCAGAAAGTGCAGTTGCCTTTATTTTTTAATAATCTTGGTTCATGAAACATTCTTTTTGCTTTCTCCACACCTTGAGTAAGTATTTATGACCATAAATGCTCAGACTCTTTAATGGGCATTTGTACTAGATGCAGTGGAGTTACCCCAGAGATCTCCCATTATCTTTACCAGTATTTTTCTTCCATGTTCATCCATTTCTGCTCTATATTTATCTCAGGAAAGCATCTTGAGTCCCAAAGAAGTGTTTGATAATAAGAATTCATAAGCAATGACTTATGCATAAGCAACGACCTATTTACATGCAATTGATTCTGTGGGGAGAAGGAAGCTGAACGTCTGATGACAAACTGCACGACACATCGAAGACCCTTTTAATTTACATACCTAATCTGGGTATGGATTCTGCTCACCGAAATTCAGTTTGTTCCCTCTTCGCTGTCTCTTGCCCTGTTCTAGGAAGCAACTGCTCTTGAAAAGTCCTTAACTGGGCACACTCCTGATTCAGTAAATCAGAAACCCTTCATTCCTATGCCCTTCATTCCTTTCCTTACACAGGGCATCTGCAGTGGAATAGGATTTTTTTTGTATTAATGTTTAAAAAAAGAAAAAGTAATAATAAATTTTTTTTCTAAGTGAAAAACAGGATTTAAGGTTAGTTTGGATGTACTGCACAGTCTTTGGCTAAAAGTTCAGGTGCGCCTGTAGCAACAACTAAATCAACAAACCCCTTTTCTCCTCTGCCCCATATACCCCAGTTTCTCATTACTTGCTTGCAAATGTTGCTGAAGGTGAGGAAGAAAATAGCCCCAAAGTGCTAAGACTCAGGAAATTAGTGTAGCAAAAGCTCAAATAAAGAAGTGGGTTTTCTCAATGCAGAGGTTTATAATTATGATTATTTTATTTTATTGTTTGCTGGGGAGAGTCGGAGTTTCGAACAGCACTGGCACGTAGCTATTTCCTCTGTTGTGAGAAAGATGGGAGATGACATGTCAGTGCAATTCTTTGTCAGAAATATACATCTGCATGAAGAGAGTAGAGTTAAAAATTTAATCTGCAAAGCTATTTAGAGAGTGGATAGGCCTTGACAGGCCTCCCAAATGTATTAAAAGAACAAGAACAGCAGAGTTATGGAAAAAAAAAGCTGTTGCAAGCAAACAGAATGAAACTAAGCTTTCTTGACAGAATCAGTTTGCCAAATGACTTTAAAATTGCACTATGTCTTGTAGTTTTTTCTTAAATAGATTTTAATTTAGATGTGTAAAGCAGAAGAAACTTGCTTAACTTCAGAGACCCACACAGCTTTTCCCTCAAAAAAGGAAAAGAAAGGGACCTTGACAGTGCTGGTTAGTCAGGTCAGGGGGCTGATGAAGGAGGGATGGATGCTGGTGAGGATGAGCAGCAGCTCCAGACTCCAGAGAGCCAACTTCAGCTCTTGTCTAAACACAGACTCTGTGTGTGACTTTATGGAACTCACTTGATCTTTCAGGACCCAACTAAAAAATATTCTGGGATTTTGGTTCCTATGTCACTGAAGTGCACATGGAAATGCTGCCCTTTTGCCACGTGCATCCCTGCCTGTGAAATGAAGACATGCTACGTTCTTTACTGGTGTTTTCTGCATATGGAGCAAGCCTTTGAGTCAGGGCAGCTAAAAGTAGGTGGCAGTCATATTGTCTAAATAAAACTTTATAAAATTAGACATCTTCTCTAGCTCAATCTTGATTTTCTTTGCAGTCAAGGGTCAGGCATCTCCAGACATCAATTGGTCCTATTTATTTTAGATATGGCTATTAGAAATGGATGAATCCCACTCTAAAAAGCCCTTTGTTTCTCCCTTGCCTGTAGAAGAAAAATCGATGACTGATGTAGACGTCTACATGACTAAAAGTGGGAATCTTTTACATAATTAAAGAAAATCCTATTCCTTATCATCAGAGCACTCAGCACCAGGAGGTCTTTACGAGTTATATTTTAATAAGCAATAGAGAGCAGTCAAATCTCAGATATTTGACAACCAGTTCTGTTCCCTTGAAGCCAAACCTGTACCTCCCACTTTTACAGCCCAGCACTGCAGAAATGTTTGCACAATTCTGGACATCACAAGCTGGATATGATCAAACGGAGTTGCTGTCTGGACTGGAGCCTTCAGGGCTGTCCTGCAGAGAAGGGATTTACTCCTTGGCATGGACAAAGGAGAGAGCAGTTCCAACAGATGTTGAGTTCCTTGGCTTCCCTTCCTGTGTCATATACCTGCCTGACAACATTACTGGAAGCATGAGATTTCAAGTACCCAGGAAAAAAGCATTTCACAGTTGTAATAAGAGCAACTCCTGACCACATATAATTACTGACCATGAAAAATCAAGTCCATATGCTGCCGAACGACCTCAAAAGACTTTCCACAAAACAGTTTGTTGATATGAAATTATTTTGCTTTCGAAGTAGCTTGTAGATTGAAAAACCAACAGACAGAAAAATTCCATAGACTCACAGAATGGTTTGAGTTGGAAGGGACCTTCAATGAGTTGGAAGGGACATCTCATTCCAACCCCCTGCCATGGGAAGGGACACCTTCCACAAACCCAGGTTGCTCCAAGCCCCATCCAACTTGGCCTTGGACTCTTCCAGGGATCCGGGGACAGCCACAGCTTCTTTTGGGAAAGTCCAAAAGTTAAATACTGACAGACCTCTGGTCAAACAATTCTCTTTCTCAGGAGACAGTGAGAACAGTCTGCACATGGTAGCTTCTGTCCTCCTGTTATTGCCACTCTTTGGAGATTTTGCTAATACTGAAATCTGCTGTTGGTAAAAGAACGGGGGGAAAAAGAGGAATGAATATATTAACTTTCTTTTCCATTATAATTCTGATCTTACTTATTTAAAATAAATATTATCACTGTATTAAAATAGTGCACTTCGGTAATCCAGGTAATTTACTGCATTATATTAACAATATTAGTGCAGTGTAATAGATAACTAATGGTTTAATATAACAGAATAGGCTAAATCATATAACTGGAAATTAAATTAATAAAAAACATTTTCATTCTTTAACAATGAAATTTTAGGGTTAAAAGGTTGGGAATTAAGGGGTTTAAAGCCCCTTAATAAGACTTTAAATATTTTGATTTTTGGTTCAGATATTATTATTTAGACTATATTCTGCTTAAAGTATCTCTTTTCCAAATGTGCAAACTACCTGGAAGATATATTTAGCTTCCTGCACTACTGTGATACCATAACACAATTAAAATTATAAGAAAACACTGTATAAAAATAATATCAAGATTCTCTGAAGAAAAAGGTAAAGGCAATTGAATGGATTGTATAATCAAGGGGAGAACAGAGAAAGTGGAATAACTGGGAAGAAAACACACAGATCTGAACCTTAACTATTAATTACAGGAATGTAGAATGTTATTTGTGGTTGTAGCAATGATACTGAGATTTAAGGGAAAAGCTGGAAGGATTTTGTATGTGATACATCTTAGAAAGCACTGGAACCTTGGATTTGGTGTCTGAATATAATAATCAGAAGACTTGGAGGTTTTATTATTTATCTCCAACATGGCACTGGGTAAATTTTTAATTTCTTGGAGGCAAGGTTTTCTTAGGTAACTTCAGAAATACTCTCTCAGCCTGTAGTTTAACAGCAGAGCTAAGAAATCACTGTTGAATGATTTCTTTTCTTTTCTTTTTTTTTTTTTTTTTTTTTGCCTCCAGAGGGTGGTTCATCTCATTCTGAAGAAAAAAATATCCCAACTGTATGAGAAAATTCACAGCTGGAAGCACCTATTTATTTCCTTTGAGCATAATGGAGATTTGGGTGATGATACCTGGCTTAGACAAATAACACAGCT
Organism: Petroica traversi; assembly: GCA_025920805.1. NCBI lineage: Eukaryota > Metazoa > Chordata > Aves > Passeriformes > Petroicidae > Petroica > Petroica traversi. The sequence continues at coordinate 14,253,696 of JAHLSL010000038.1, read as the reverse complement.
GAACTGAATTGTCTCCTTTATTCCACACTGAATTCTGTCTCAGATGGGTACAGCTAAGGCCAGTAACTTCTAATTATTGTGACCTTATGTCTCTTTTCTTTGAAAATAAAATAGTGTTATCTAACCAAGGGAGTCGCTTAAGGATGCTCATGTCAAAGTATGTGCACATAGTCCTAAGTGTGTAAATAAATAAACAAACAAACCAGATTTTAAGAAAAAACTTGCTATGGAATAGATAAACTTTTTAACTTTCATGGATTTATCGCTAAAGCTACTTAGTATGTAAAAAAACCCAAAACCCAAAACCAAAGATATAACATAAATATCAATGCATGGAGCTTTAATACAAACAAGAACTTTGAGAAAAAGGAGCTTGTCTGATTTTAAATGTTTCCTAGGCATCTATATGTCAGTTGTTATTACTTTTATGTATCTAGAGTGCTGGTTATAGTACTGCAACAGCAGAACTAGAAGGAATTTTTAGTTCTTCTCATACTGAATTTCTCCATAATCTACAGGATCTAGCTCCTGTGCACTCATACCATCTTCATTTTCCCACATTTTTCATTCTTTGATTTTATCACAAAACCCAGAAGTGGAAATACAGCAGGATATGGGAACCAGACAGAATATTGGGAGCAAACTGTAGTTCCTCAAAGTACAAATTACCCCATATATTTTAGTACAAATTTTGCAGACTTCTGAAGTAGTGGCATATGTTAGAAAGTCTTCAGATAATAAATTAACATTCCAAAAGAAGCATAAAATCTAGATGAGAGTTTGAATAAATTAATCTTTGACAGGGTATCACTAAACCCATACAAAAATGGCAATGACTAATTTCAAACAGTGCCATCTACAAATAAGCACTCTGCCTCCCATTTTATCCACCCAATCCATTACCCAAGCTTATGTCTCTCTAAGAGACCTGAAGTTGTTATAAATCATGTTTGGATGCAACATTTCATGCTTACAGAAACTCATACACTGAATGCCTTTGTAGGACTTCAGGATGTAAAATATCCTCGGGCCTTCCTTCCTATTGAGGAGTAATATCGTATCCCTTGCATTTAGAAGCCTATGAAAGGCATAATTTTTATTCCCAGTCTTAGCCTTTAGGTGTCAGATTAATAGGGTGTAGAAGATTTAAAAGTGGCATCCTGAGGCCCTGAACTAGGATTCATCTAACCTAATTTTAGCCATCTAAAATTTAGTGGCTTTGTTTAATAGCCCACATATGCTGTGCTTCCAAGTGCCATCTGAGTCTAGGGAGTTGCAGCTGGAGTCCAGGTGGAATACTTTAGGGTATCCCAGATGGCACTAAATGGTCATGTTTAGCCAGCTGTCTATTCAATGTCTTTTTCACATTAATGACCTAGGATTTGGTTTGGTACAAGAATAACACACTGAAATTTAGGTGTTCACAGTTTAGGCCCTTGATCACAATGGGAATTTGGTCAACATAGTTCAGTTGCCTAAAAAAGTCTATTTAATCCCATTTGAGACCATAGAACCATTGAGTTGTTGGAAAGATCTCTAAGATATCAGATCTAACTGTTAAAGGTCAAGGGCATTACCTAAAAATTGTGTTTGCTTCACTGCTTGGAGAAAAAAGGAATTTCTTAGAGAGCAGAAGAAGATGACTGAGGTGATCCCCCATTAACTTGTCTTTCCAGGTCGTGGCTGTCCTGTAGGTTCTGTACTACACCCACCAGGACCATGCAAATGCCTCAGATACCCCATGGCAACCCTTAGGTGGTTATGCAAGTGAAACAATCTCTAAAAGGTCCTTTGGAGCATTTCTGCTGGATAAATGTAGGTGGCTATTGACCGAGAGGAGAAATTATGCAGGAAGTATTTCCTATGACTTATGTCACTTTATGTAACACAGGAAGGACTCAGGACTCACAAATCCTATTGGGTTAAATGCAGATGAGAGCCACAAAAATGATTAGAGGGATGGAGCATCTCTCCTATAATGAAAGTCTGAAAAAATTGGGTATTAGAAAAAAATTCTTCCATGAGAGGATGGGGAGGCCCTGGCACAGGGTGCCCAGAGAAGCTGTGGCTGCTCCATTCCTAGAAGTGTCCAAGGCCAGGCTGGATGGGGTTTGGATCAACATGGGATAGTGGAAGGTGTCCTTGCTCCTGGCAGGGGGTGGGAGCAAGATGATCTTTAAGGTCTTTTCCAACCCAAACCATTTCATGATTCTGTGATCCTATGATTTATGGACCTTGTACTTTTCTAGAGCTGGAAATTGGTTTCTTTACATGTGACCATTTCCTGGCCTTGGTTCCTACCTTGCTGAGTGCTCTTAACCAGAATTATTATAAAAAGAGCAAAATTTATCCATTTTTTTAGAGAGGTCCAAAATTATATGTTTTCACTCCATTTTTCTAACATTATCTAAGCAGGAAATGGGTAATGTCTTCTTTGGGAAGCGATTCCTCAGCTTTTCCAGCAAAGTCATTCTACCTTTGTACCATCATCAGCAATCACAGAAAGAAATGGACAAGACCATCAATTCAGAGTAAAAAGTGTATTCAGCACATTAACCTTTGTGTTCATGTTCATGAACAAGCAGATTTAAGTTTTGATAAAAACTTTGTGCTTTGTTTATTTGTGTTGTAGATGGACCAGCAGAGCAATGAGTTTCTGGCTGAGAGGGACTGATGTTTTTGGAATGTATCTGTTTCTTCCAAGCATTTTGCTTTCCAGTGTCAGGATTAAACCTCTGCAGGTTCAAACCCAGCATTTTAGCATTGTCCCAGCACAGAGGTTAATCTCTGTTGAGAGAATGGATTTAATGTCTTCTAATGAACTCTTCAGAAGGTGTTTAGATATCTCAGTGACTTGGGTAACTGTGATGAAGTTTCCAAAACCAAGAGGTAAACATGAAGTTTTTTCACTCAGGAACTCCTAAATTCAGATTTCATAGGTGATGCAAAGGAGGTATAACAATATAAACTTATCCATAGATAACTATCCCGAAAAAATGATGAGAAAATAAAATTGACCAACTGGACAAACTGGAAATCATAGATGCTTTTCCGCTACATTAGATCAATTCTCTCAAAAACATGACATTGGTCATCAAGACCAGCTCCTTTTAGGACGTAGTTCATTGTATCATTAATACTTGGCCAAACTTCCACCTAAAAAGTAACAGCAATTTTATTCTCATTTAATGTATTTTTTTCTCTCTTTGCAAGTGTTTTATCTGAATCTCTCTGGCCTGATAACAAGAATCTGCCAATAAGCTCGTATCTTGGTCACCCTCCACATTTGGGTTCTTAAATCTGATTCACTCCTAGAAGAATCGATTCACTGCTGTGTGAGGGTACAAATGCTGCTTTATTATACCCTGTACTTACTGATCTCTGATGTTCCTCACTACACTGGCTCTGAACACAAGCTGAGGGATTGTATTAAAAACTTTAATGCCCCTAAAATTAGATTCAGAATCTCCACTGATTCAGTTATGCAAAAATTGCTAATTACTTTAAGCCTAAAGCCAAGACCAGAGTTTTCTAAATCTTTCATAATGCACTTAACTATAACATAACCACTCATATCCAGTCATGTGTTGATGTAAATTTATCCACTACCTTTTCTGCTTCCTTTTATCTTGGTAGGAGACATGCTCTATCCCAAGCCTGTCCAAAATATGAAAGCTAAGTCTAGGCAACATTTTGATGTATTTAAACATTTAATAAAAGGTAAGCTATGCCAATTTCTAAAATATTTATTATTGTGTGTCTTTAATTAAAAGAATTTTGGTGAGGATTTATTTAGTTAGAGGCCGGGGCTTTTTTTCTCTTTTTTTTTTTCTTTTTTTTTTTGCCATGTTAGCTTTGAGAAAACAGGTCACCTCTGCAGATAGATTGCAGCAAATCTGATTTATGGTCAAACCCTACAGAAAAGGAATCTCTATGAAATATTCACTTTGATTCAACTGCAGTGGGAAAATGTAAAAATAGAGAAAGCTCATGACATGATATATGAAAATAATTCATTCTGCTGCATATAAAAAATGAGGGGATCCGGCAGCATCAATGATTCATCCTCTGCTAATACAAATTCAAAGTAGAGGAAATGCTGGATTTTGTAAAACAGCAGGCTGACAGGAGTTCAGCTGCCAACTATTGTTTCGGGTCATCATTTCCTGAAAAACTGGGAAGATGATTATTGGTTTTTTTCACCTGCTGCAGCTTCCTAGCACACTCTCAGCCTGCACAAAGGGCTTTCTATCTCCTTCACACCATCCAAAGGCATATTACGATTGAACAGCTGGTCAACTGTTTTGTTGCTGTTTTCACTGCATGTCACTCTTATATTTTTTTCCAAAGAATATCCTGTCCTATTATGCTGATGAAATATTCTCGATCAACACACTGGGTCAGCTCCTGAGCTTGTGTAAATCAGCTCCACTGAAGCTGAGACAATCTTGTGGATTTACACCAGCTGGGAATCTGGTCCGCAGATCCTAAGACAAGAAAATAATTCACAGTGAATTATTTATAGAGTGAGTTTCACATGATTTTCTGCTTATGAAAATCTTTGATTCATTCTGCATTCTATGCAAAGTTGCTTCAGAATGTTTCCTTTGGCAAAGAATCCTCTGGACTGTAGAACTCCCAGTTTACGGGTGATGGGTGTTATTCAGAATAACTTGTAAGTTTGGGTAAAAATCCATGAGTTTTACAAAGCATTTGTTCTTGTTCTTAATGATATAAGCATTAAAAAAATAATGTTAGTATTATTTAGAGTTTTATTTTTCTTTCTTGAATTGAAGCTCTAGAACACAGAAAAGATTCTGTCATGCAGTCCATTGGTAATGATGATCCTTTGCCACAGAGGAATTGGATACATCTCCAGGTAGGTGGAAGAATATTTCAGTGGGTTCAGTACACCCACTGTACTGAAGGGATTGTAAATGTACAATCCCTTCCTCATTTGCAGAAACCTTTTTTACCTGCTCAAGCACTTTAGCTTTTCTATACCTTATTTTCCTTCTCTGTAGAATTTTTGGAGTAATTAATATATCTTTAGGTTTCCAAAATATCGGTATTTTGTGTGATAAAACCAAGAGGATTTCCATAAGCTTCATGGATAATTTATATTACATATTTCTTGACACATCTTGGAATAGACGGGACTCACCTAATTCTTTCCATGAGGAGCTCCTCTCAGCTTCTCTGAAACAATTATTATCTTTCACTATTTGGGTTGGAAATAACATTTATTTATTTACTAACAAATTAATCAGCCTTTCTGGTCTTAATGTTCTTCCCCTTTTCTCTGAGCACTGAAGACACTGCCAGTCTTTAATTTTAGTTTAAATTGCTCTGTGTTGCTACATTTAAACACTATTTTGAGATGTTGCTCAAATGCTGCTAATCAAAATAAGTTTTTTTAGGATTATTTTAACATGAGGTTTTTGGGATCGTTCACAGCTCTGTTTCCAAGATAAGACTCAGAGGCCACTGTGTTGGGAGCAAAAGACAAATAAATGATTTTTAGAGAAACATTAGCAACACCATTGGAGTCACCTCCAGCTTAAACACTCATAACTCAAGATATTTATTATTTCTCCCTGCACAACGGGAGTGCGGGATCCAACACCCATCCTCTGTTGTCCCTTATTTGTTTGGAGCAGCACTGTTACCCATTGCCCGGGTGGGAAGTGATACCATTTTTAATTTCAATACAAGGTGGTGCCTGGGAGCAGCTTTCATTGCGGGAAGTTCAGAAGGCAATAATTGTTGTGTGCATGGCACACCAGCCTGATCAATGGGCTCTGAAGCCTGTGTGGCCAGCTCTGCCCAGCCCCACCATTTGCAACCTAATTAGCAGCTGCTCAGAGATGGGAAACAGGTGCAGATCCGGGCCCAGGCCAGGGAAGTCTGCCTATAATTAACAAGGAAAAAAGGGTCAGATATTGGGAAGAATATCAAATCTTGGTCCACTGGGGCTATCATGCTGGCCTCAAAGGCACAGTCACCTGAGATCTTAGGCATGCTAATGTAAATTATGCAAGCTTTCAAACAACATGGCTGCATAATCAGCTGGCAGGGAAGAAATGACTGGCTGGTTTTGTGTGGTTTAGTCTGAGCACTTAAAAAAGAAATAGAAAGGATTTCAGTGTTCTCACTGTGTTGCTTTTTTTGTTTTGCAAATAACAGTGGTTTGCTGTTGAATAAACAGAGGAGAAAATGCCTGACTTTTCTACTGGTAATAGTAATGTGCAGGCATATATTTTAGCTCTGACATTTTATTTAATCATGAAACTGAGTGAACACTTATATATGCAGAAAAATTGATTCTGAATTAACAAGGATAACCCTGGTTAACACTTGTATGGGCCCCTCTTAGCTGGAAGTTGAAGCCTTCCTAATATCAGCACTGTTTTCTATATGTGGAATTGGAATCACAAGAATTTGTATAACTTGTGAAGAACCAAATTACTTCTCTTGGATACTAAAAAGGGGTGTTTGATGACTGGTTGATTCTGGCCGTGGTGATGGTACTCAGGGCATCAACCAGGGTTCCAGATCCCATCAGGCCAAGCAGGATATTTACATGAGAGAAAAAGGGAGGCTTTTTACATCAGAAGAAAAAGGTAGGAAACTACCCCAAGGTAGTTAAAATGTATTGATGACTTGACTGAACTTTCTGGATGCCAACAGGTACTTCAAAGGAAGGACTGTGTCCCCATGAGGTGAGGCATAATCCTTCCATTTGCCCTTTGAAGTTTATCTGATTAACTCCTGTTCTGTAGCAGAACAGAGGCCAATCACACACATTTATACTAATGAACCCATTAGAGCACAGAGCTAATTGAGATGTTATTATATGTCATTATTTGCACACATACACAAACTGAAGACCATTTTTTGAAACAATGGGATACAGGGAAACCAAACTAAAAGCAAAATGAGAAGGAAGGCAAAGGACTTCTTAGACTCTTCCATTGTAAAATTTCTAAACATGCCGTATTTAAAAGCCTACTTTTAGTAAAAGAGCAGCCAGAGAGTAATATTTTTACCAAGTTTTCACCAGAGTTTACAGAATAGATCCTTTCGTGTCTCCTAGCAATTTACCTTATCTAAAAATATATTTATTTTATATACTTTCTCAAAAATACAAGAAATGAGTGAAAATCTCAGATCAAGAAGGAGGACCATTTTTTGACAAAATACTTTTTTTTGCAGGGTGGAAGGCTAATTATACCCTGGTGAAAGTAGAAGAATTTTGTAACTAGCAAGGCTGTGAAATAATTTTAGCTATTTGGGTTTCTTGGATTTCAGCTCTTATGTTGTTCAAATCTCCAGTTCTCAAACATTTGACAGTTTCTGATTTCTTGCTCCGCTTTAACAAGGGAATTATCATGGGATCATAGTGTTGCAGAACGGCTTATGTTGGAAGGAACATTAAAAATCATCTTATTTCCACCCCTGTGACAAGGGCACAGAATCCTTCCACAATCCCAGGCTGCTCCTGTCCAACCTGGCCTTGGACACTGCCTGGGATCCAGGAGTAGCCACAGCTTCTCTGGGCACCCTGTGCAAGGGCCTCCCAACCCTCACAGGGAAGAATTTCTAAGAATCATCATTATCTGGTATTTTTGCATCATGGCAGAACATAATAGTGGTAATAATGAAAACAAATTAAGTTTTTAGAAGAGGAATGAGGCTCCTGTGCTTACAAGGCTCTCTAGACCAGAATGTTTCTCAAAGCAAATGCATTTCCAGGATCTCTCTCCTGCTGTGGGAAATGACCATCTGGGAAGTGCAGGAGATGAGTCTCTGACCTGCCTGTGCAATGGACAGCCAGTGACAGGAGCCACAAAAAGCTGGAAATTTAAGAGCCTCTGGAGTTAAGCAGCAAATCCACATCCACACAATAAAGAATGGAAATCTGCCCATGTCATGGAAAGAAACCTGGAACAAGAGTCCTGGAGGGAGATGGGAGTTTAGTACTCTGAATTTTTATGTATGTGATTAGTTGTAAGAGTGACAACTGTAAAAGGTGGCTTATCTGAGAGATCTGGAGCCTGTGTGAGAAGCAAACCTGTTTCACCAAGGGGTGTCACTAGATTCAGAGCGTCTTTCTGGTTTCTGTGTCAAAAACTTCCAGAGGCTTGATGTGTTTTCTCAAAATTTTTTCTCTCTGGTGAATTTGGCAGAAAATAATTTTACTCTGAAATTGTCAACTGACTCTACTTGGTCTAGACATTAGCTTTGATCAACAGATGGGGAATTGAGCCAAAGTGGGCTTAAAACACCTGCCCAAGATCATGTGAGAAACTAAGGCTGAGCTGAAAATGTGTGCCAGGGCTCTATATAGTTTATTTTTTCCTTCCACTAAGAGCAAAATCCTTGCAGCTTAAAAGCAGAAAGCAATGAAAAACATATGTCTGTTTCTTGACTCAATCACATTGTGATCATACAAGAGGCTCTATTTAAGTTTCTCTTTTACAAAACTTGAGCCCCAAGAATTTAGGAAAAAATAAAAAGATACCACAGATATTTTATTTGCAATTTATTTGCTTGTTTTTCCATGTTCTAAGAAAAAATCTAGGAATAAATTTACAGAACTGCCTCATTTTTTTACACGCTGGTCTTATTATTATGCATTCAGGTCTAGAAAGCAGCTTGAAACAGCCAACTACACTTTTAGTAATCATTTACCCAGCCTTATGTGTGATACTACAGAGTGTTACCATAGAATCATAAAACCATTATGGTTGGAGAAGACCTCTAAGTCCAACAGTTGAAGCTTGTGATGCTGCATAAGAAGCCCAATTTTATTTTTTCTTAAAATACAATTCTTCTACTTTATTCCTCTCTTGTTCTTGCCCTAATATCTGCAGAGGCAGGAGCTATTTTGTGTGTCTCAGTGGTCCAGACTGCAGTATAATATACAATGCCTGACAAAGCCCCACAAAGCAGAATACAAATAACTCCTTATCATACTGGAAAAGGAAAGCAATGTGAAATTTCTTCAGTATCAATAACTTTACTTCTCAAGCCTTCTGAGGGAGACAATTTCAAGGAAAGAGGGAGAACTTTATAGCTGGAGATAATTTGGAGATGGGAAGTATGACTGTCATTTGAATTTGACAGCCTGAATTCCCAAGATGGCTTTTTTTTTTTATTATTCTTGTTCAAAAATTTCAGTGCGGATTCTAGATCGACATCCTTTATGCCTAACATACAAAGTAAAGGAAATATTTATATATATTCTGCATATGTGAAGCTACATATACACACACACACACGTTTTCAAATCTCAAGTGACTTGAAGTGATTAATTAATCATCGCAGTACCCCTGGGACAGGAATATTATCTCCAGTTTAGAAGCTGAGAAATAGATGAAAACAGTTCAAGTGATTTATTCAGAGTAAGATGCCAGCAGAGTAAAGAAACTGATTATGACTCATTTCTAGCTCTTTGCATGATCTACATTTTCCTGTGGGTTAGTGAGCTCAGTGTTGGAACCCTGCATCCAAACACCCCTGAACTTCATGATTATTCACATTGAATTGACTTCCAACTCTTTACAAGGGTATATATTAAAATAATTTGGCTGGGGTTTTTTGGCACCAGCTCAACTAGAGAATAAAAAATTCATCATTTACCATTGGGTTCTAATTCTAACCATGCATTTCAGAATCCTAGCAGGTATGTAGACACAAATAATTATTTGTTGGTCTAACAAAAGCTCTCACCATCCCATACTGACCTTATTTATTTATTATCCTTAGACCATCATAGTTAAACTAACCATAATCTTGTAACGTAAGGCAGAAAATATAATTGGAGTCATTGGAGTTATAATGATCAAAGGAGATAAGGGAAACCTTGACATTTTTAATGAGATTAAACTGAAGATACTGAAATAAACCTCTTTTGCTACAGAATATAGCTCATGCTTATTAGAAACAGAGATTTTCAGTGGTGTTTCAGGCCCATGAAAGGGCTGTCCTCTCTGAAAGTGCATCCCCACAGTATTTTTAATATATTTTTCCCCCTTCTACTGTCATTAACCCTGTCTAGCCACCATCAGAAGCATCAAACAAGGCAATCCAGTGCTGAGACACTGAATTATTGCCAACCCATTTGTGCCATCTGCTGCACAAGTGTCTGTTGATGGAAGGGGTGGTGGGGCACCTGGTGACCACGATGTCAAAACAACATTTGTAAGGGTGGGCAGGGAACAGCAAAAGAGCTGCATAATAAACAATGCAGTGGAGCAGACAAGAGGTCGGGATTAGCAGAAACTCCAAAGCAAAGAAAACTGCTGCTCTGCTGCTTGGTTACTTTGAGAATCCCAATTTCATTGAGATGGCCTTCTCTGAAATGGGAGCAAAGTGGAATTTTGCTGTTTGTAGGATACAGAAGAGATGCAGTAGTATTGCTGTTACTGGAAACCATAGAGGAAAAGAGGGGAAAAGATAAAGAAATGAGGAAGGGAGTTGTGAGGTCAGGTTTGTTCACCATCTGCCTGAAGGATGGGGAAGGAAGGGAGAATGGGGTGGTGCTGGGAGAAGGGGTATCTGCTTGGGTGTTTCAAGGGCTTGGTGTACAAATATCTGGCAAGGCAATTAAGGATGTATTTCCATCATCTGTAGGTAGCCCCTTTTCCTCTTGTGCTTATATGAAGTAAAGTGGCATCATCTGTATAAATATAAAAATACATAAATACTTTTTGGCCATTAACCACTAATAGAATAAAATGCCCACCTGAAAATTTGTCCATTCCTACCCTTGGTGAATATTGTCTCCCTGTGCAATGCACTGTTTGTGCAATGGACTGTTGGAAGCTTCTATATTTAAAAACACCTTCCATCACTATAAAAAGCCAAGTGTTTTTCTTATTTACCAGGTTTTGTGACTTTATAAGGAACTGCCACCATCCTCAGTGTGCCTGCTAGTTACCTGCTCATTATTTTTTGTCCATGAAACTTAAGATCTCTCATACCATATTCCTCCAGGATTAATGACAGACACCACTGAATGGCACTGATTTCTTGATTACTTTTAAACATATTTTTAAATAATTTGGTATAAACTCCATATGGGGTGCACTTTCCTTTTCTGTTTCTTTCTCTCTCTCAGTCTCTCTCTGAAGTGACACGGATTTGTAGCACAAACTTGGAGTTGATGTGATTCGGTGAGGTTCATTGCTGGAGGCAATGTTATGCAATAGCTGAAAATCTTAAAAATTTCAGATGGTGAACATTTTTTCATGGCCTTTAAGGTCTTTTTGTGTGGATTGTTTTACATCTATGAATTGCAAGATGTAAGTTTTACATTTTCTAATTTGCTTCCTAAAAAGTCTTATTTTAACCGTCGCCTTCTTTTTGCTTTCCAAGAAATATTCTGAACACAAATGAGGAATACAAATATATTACTTATTACAAGTGTTATTGTCTTTGTTACATTTGGGTCTGCTCCACGTATTCAGTTATAACAATAATTTGCACCTGGATGTCTAAAATACTGTGAAAGAACTGAGTAGCATAAATCCTCACACTCCAAGTTAGAAAACAAAAAGCCCAGAAGAAGTGTCTTACCTGCTATCCATCCATCCTCTAGGAAGAAGAGTTTCTTAGAATCACTGATCCAAATAGTTGGAGAATTCTGGATCTGCAGTTTCCATGATCAGTATCAGGTGTCTTTTGACCATAATGTTATCTCAAAAGTCTGCATTTTTTTTAACCCCTCTTACAATTTTTTATTAATTTTAAAGAATTCTGTGAACATTTATATTTCTTGGACCAGTTTTAAGATCTTTCATGGAACCATAGAATCTTAGAATACCCTGTCTTGGAAGGGACTCACAAGGATCGCTGAAATCCAATTCCTGGACCTGCACAGGACAGCCATGAGAATCCCAGTATGTGCCTCAGAGCTTTGCCCAAATGCTTCTTGAACTCTACAGGAACAGTTGAACATTCCTCCAACTTAACTGAATCTTTCTCATCTTTTCAATCTTTGCCCATTCTTGCATTCTCTGGACCACTAAGGTTCTCTTTTACTCTCCTCTAGACTCACTTGCTATTTTTATTGGCAGAAGTTGTCCTGCTGAAGCCATGGAATACAGTGAAATTATTTGGTTTGTTCTAGAAATATTTATACCTCTCAGCCTGATATTTAACTCTGAAAAAGAATGACAGAGAAGAGTCACTGCTCCTGCAGTAGGCAAGTATTTCTGAGAAGTGCTGACTGCTCAAACATCTCCCATTTTATGCTAGTGTAATTCATTTTTTACTGTGTAACTCTAGAATTTTGTACTTAGACTTATAGAATGAAATCTACTTATGATGATAATTTGGATTTTTAATTCTTTTTCTGTAGCACACTTGCAGACCATTTATCTGGAGTCACTCACAAAAATTAATAGCCTTACTCTCCATTTTGTGATTGAAGTTCCTAATAGCATTACATCATACCCATACATCATGGAATACTTAAGTTAGAAAAAACCTCTAAGATCATCAAGTCCAACCTTTAACCACTAAACCATATCCCTAAGTGCCATATCCATGTTCCTTTTGAACTCTTCCAGGATCATGATTAGATCACTTCCTTGGGCAGCTGTTCCAGTGCCTGACCACAGTTTCAGTGAAGAATATTTCCCCAAACTCTAATCTAAACTTCCCCTGGTGCAACTTGAGGCCCTTTCCACACTCCCTGCCACTGATTATCTGGGAGAAGAGACCAAATACACCTGGCTGTAAACTCCTTTCAGAACACTTCTGGGATGAAAGATGTTACATTAAGTGTCTGTAGATAAATGATCCTTTATTATATTTATTTTATCTATTTTTTTTATTTTAGTTTGTCCTAATCTGACCTTGGCACATTTCAGTGACAACATTATGAAGCTGGAGACAAATTATATCAACTGAGTATTTCCCTGGGGAAAATTCACTTTTTCTGGTTGAAATTTCTTCTGTTCACTTGTCAGAGGAATCCAGAAACTGCAAAAATAAAAGCTCACGAACCATTATTGCATGAATTTATCATTAGAGATGGAAACATGCCACAATTAAAAAAGGACAAATGTTCATGTCAGAATTAAAAAGCTGTTATGAATTGGTGAAAATTAAGTCAACAGATTGATAAAGATTGGGATTGAAATTTCATGGTTGTTGAGAGTTTTAACTAATTTTTTGCCTTTGTCATGTTGTGTTTAGAGGGTGTAGAATGTATAGTTCTTTGTTCCAGGTGCATTTGCAATGCCTTGCAAGAGATTTTTTTTTTTCTTCAATGAATGGGCAAAAATTTCTTTGCTGACCTTTTGAGAGGAACCATATTTTGAAATCTTACTCTGCTGTCTATTTGACTATGTTGTTCTGGCTTCAGACTTTCCCAAGTTTCTTGTGTCCTTGTTCTAGAAAGAGTTACTTTTTTGTTTTCTGAAATCCTTATTTTGAAAAGTCAATTCAAACAAACAGACGTTTTAGTTGACCTCATCATGAATTTTTTTTTCTCATAGTCAGACCATGTAATTTCATGTCTCCAAATACATCTAGATTTGTTACCTGAATAACTGTGATAGAACACTTTCAGATTGTGAAATAATTTATCTTGAGACAGTCTTTAATGTTCCATAGCAGAAAAATGTTGTCATCCTTATTTTATGAAGCAAAAGGAGTGTGTATTTTTTGGTGATATTAGACAGCTATTAGGCCTTTTCCTACATCTTTTGGATAAGACAACAAATTAAGTTTTTGGCCATATTTTCCACTGTACATTCAATAGCACAGTTTCTGTAGCAGTGTATGTCTCCACCTGCCTTTCTGGTAATAAAGGTGTGGTTTTCAGTCCTTCATTGCTGCAGTTCCTTTTGCTACCCCAGCAGCTGGACTCTATTAAAATAAGCGGGACTCTAATTTGCCTACATGGTGACCTACTTAGGTTTCTCCTGGAAAAACTGAGTTTTGTTTCTAAAGCTGAACCATGTGTTTCAGCTCTATTTGTCAAACAGAGGTTGTTTTCCACCCAAGATGGAGCTGCAAATGTAATTTAGGATTTGCAAGCACTGCACGGTGAGATTGGACTTCTACTTGTAGGGTAAAATATCAGTTAGCCACTGACTAGGAAAATAACATGAGCTCCAAATAATTTTCTGCAAAATTAGAAAACTTTATGCCAGCGCTTGATAGTATCTGAGAGGTAATTCATAGTGGTTTATCCCTAGGTTGTTCCTATTTTGTCTAAAAGGGACAAAAGTAATACATCTAAATATGAAGTTCATAAAATAATAACTCTCTTTGTATCTGTGACAAATCTTTGTTGCTTTCAGAGCATCTGGGTAACTTTGTCATATAGGCAGACGTTCATGTAATCTGGAATATTGTCTTATTTTCATAATAGCAAAGTTTGCCTTAGGGTTTACTGTTAATTAATCATGTCCAAATATTAACTGACATCCGTTCTTGGGTGTGAGCAAAACTCCCCCCCAGGGCACCTCCTCTGTGAAAAATTTAACATTTCCATTTAGAGAGTGAAAAGGATGGAATGCTCTAAGAATTAGGGCAGCTGTATACAAGGGGAAAACCAGCTCACATTAGCTGGGGGAAGGCAGGGAAAGACCAGTTGGCTCCTGGGAAGCAGCTGAGGGAGAAGTCATCAGTTTTGGCAGAGTTTGCGTGAAAGAAGGGAGAAAGGAAGAAAGAGTAAGGAGCTGCCATCTTCCCCTGAGATCACACTGGTGTAAGTCCAAATGGAGTCTAAAATGAGCTGACGATGTGAACTTTGATCAGTGTTACATTAATTTTACATTCTTGGTGATCTGTGTTGGCTTTATGGAGTTATTACAGACTTACAGCAGAGAAAATGAGGATAGACCTAAACCTAGAGGGGAAATTCCATTTCTTAGGAGAATAATTTGGGTGAGCATATCCATATGGGGTCTTACCATAAAAAACCCCATGACTCCTTGAACTTTTTGGGAATGGTGTGAAAATGAACAATGAGTATTTGAACTATTTTTCATTTATTCATGGAAGACCTGAAATATTTAAAAGTGGAATAAGATGATTATAATGTACATGTACAAAGAATGCACATCAAGACAGCCATGTAGAGGTGAATTGAAGCCTGTGCACAGAGAGATTTTACTCCCAGTGATTCTTAACCCTGTTGTACATATACATTGAGGAAAAAATCACTTAGAAGAGCTCAATTCTTTCTATCTCAGTCTAGCTATCAGAACAATTATTTTTTTTTCATAGATCTCTGGTCTTTGAACATAAAGGAAAACAATGAGTTAAAGATTATGTTGTTCTTTGAAAGTTGTAGTAAAACCTGGAATCCATTCACTTACACGGTGTAAGATACTCTAGATAAACATATGTTACTCCATGCTTCCTGCTTGAAAACTTTGCTGTTCAAGCCCATTTTACTTTGAGGCACAGATGGGTTGCAACTTGCTTATATTTCCATATTTGGCCATTGAATGAGCCAAGAATAGTATGAGCATCACCATTTCCAGCTCTCACTAGCAATTTTCCCTCTTTATATTTTCCAATGGTAATTACAGTAAGTTTGGGAGAGTCTTTTTTTTTTTTTTTCTCAAAGGTATATTGATTATTGTTTTAATTATAATTTTCTTTCTTTGGTGACTGCAATGTTCTTGGATATGTTCAAGGCCAAGCTGGTTGGGATCCTGAGACAATTGGTCCAGTGGGTGGCATTCTTGCCCATGACATGGGGTTAGAACTTGAAGATCTTTATGGTTCCTTCCGACACAAGTCATTCTGTGATTCTGTGATTTTTCAAATCACCCATTACATTAGATCACATCTCAAATACTCTGTCCTGTTCTGGTCAAAGGAGGCAGAACCCAGTTTTGCACGGCAGGATGAGGACAGCCAAAGGACATAAACTGAAACAGAATTACAGACAAGATTTAAAGAGAAACTTCCACCAGGAGAGCCCTTAGACCCTGGGAGCTGCTCAACGTGGCTGCACAGCTTGTCTTCTCGGAGGTTTTGAGCAACCACCTGGATCAAGCCCAGACTTCAGCTCTCTGTGCTTAGAGTAGAAAGTTTAATCAGAGATTTCTGAAGCCCCTTCCAAGCTGCATTTATCTGGTCTCAGACAGCTTTGCATTTATGCATAGAACCATAGAAACACAGAATGGTTTGGGTTAGAAGGGGCCTTAAAGAACATCTCGTTGCAATCCCCCTGCCATGGACAGGGACACCTTCCACTATCCCAGGCTGCTCCAAATCTCATCCAACCTGGCCTTGAACACTTCCAGGGATGGGGCAGCCACAGCTTCTCTGGGCAATCTGTGCCTCACCATCGCCACAGTAAGGAGTTTTTTCCTGATATCCAATCTAAATTTACTCCCTGTCAGTTTGAAGCCATTTTCCTTTGTCTTGCATTCTTTTAAATAGTCTTTATCTTTTTATGGGTTCCGTTCAAGTACTGGAAAGCCAGGTCACCCTGAAGTTTCCTTTTTTCCAGACTGAACAGTCCCAATTTTCTAAGTTTTAACTTGTAGGAGAGGTGCTCCATCACTTTAATGATCTTGGTGGCCTCCTCTGGACTCACTTATTATATGACTCTGCAGCCTCATTACAGATATATTTTGAATCCTGCTGCATTGTTTGCACATACATCTTTTCTTCTTAAAGAATCCCTTGCCTTGCACTTATGCAAAACTCCTTTGATCTCACTTTAAAAATTGCTGATGTTTCTGATGTTTTCTTGTATTATATTGATAAGTTCTCCCATGACCCATGGCTAAGAAGTCATTCCTAGATGACACTTAACTTTAGTCTGTCTTGAAATCTTTGCTGAATTGCTTTCTTGCTCTTGTAAAATGTATTCAACATCACAGATATATGACAGATAAGTGAACGTTCTGGCAGATTCCAACCTCAGGAAAACAAACCATTTTAAGTCTAAATTTGTATCTTGCTATCCCTTCCTGTATGTACATATTTTGACACCTTCGTCAACACAATTTCACTGTGCTTTTGTGGAGTATCTATATATTTCTTGAAACCTCTTAAAGTAGATAAGCAAAATTCAGGCACTTCTCCCAGTTTATTGAGTTTTCACAGCTCCATTTATAGTTTAGTTACTTCTGAGGGTTCTGGAACAAAAGCTGGAGATAAGAACTGTGAGGTTTGGAAAAGTTGAAGGAGAAGCAAGTGTGCTTTTGTTTGCATATTTGAATGTAATTGTATATGAATGTATGTTTCTTTACAGAGCCTCCTTCTCTTTTACAGGCCTTAGAATTTTTTATATTGTCAAGTTTTGTGCTGCAAACCCAAGTTTGGCTTGAGTTTCAGCAACTCAGATTGAGAGGTTTTGGGTTTTACTCCTTCGGGTTTGCACAAACAGCCACAACTTCTAGAAAATATGGTAGAGAATCAGAGCATGCCATGTGGATGTGGCCTTGGGGACATGGCTTAGAGATGATCTTCACAGTGCTGGGGGAGTGGTTGGATTTGATGGTCATGGAAGTCTTTTCCAACCTAAACAACTCCTTGATTTTCTGATTCTTATTTTGCAGTAGGAAAAAAGTGATGTCCCATAATTACTGAACCCATTTCGCTGAAATACACTGGCCCTGACATCCTTTTGACAGAAAACTGAAAGAAACTGCTGTGTATGAGTGCAGCATTCATGTCTGAGATCCACTGCTGCCCAGGACCCCAGAAGAATATAAAGAAATAAATTTCACATGGGAATCCAGGAGGCAACACAGCTACGTCTGTATTGGTAAACAAAAGAGCCAATTGCGGGTTTTTTGCCATAGTATCAAATCCTTTTAGCCTTTGAAATAGAAAGCCTCCAAATTCCTCTTAGAAATGATCCATGGCCTGTGGTTGATAGAGAAACCATGATTAAATATTATATAGCATTGTGCTAGTTTATCTGGGTAAAAAATGTCTCAGGCATTGCACTGCTAAAATAATTCAATAAAGTTCCAGTGCCTGTGTTCAGGAGCTGAGAGGTTCAAATTACCAAAACTGACAAAATTCGGGTGCCTGATATCCAAGAAAAACTGGAAAAAAAGCTGTCTTAATAGTAAGACTAATGAGGAATATGCTACTGGAGAATTACTCTTCCCAAATTGTATCTGTGGTTATAAAAGCTCATAATTTTTTTTTTTTTTCGTTAGTCCCTTGCTCACTCGCTGGGGTGTATATCAGAAAATCATGGCTGGAAGCAAATTGATATGAAGTTAGACAGGCTTCCACTACCACTGCAACATATTTCTGAAGATAATGAGGACTTAGGAGCCAAGTCCCTTAAGTGTTTGCCATTTCTGTGTGTTAACTCATTGCACATTTTGTAGATTTGAACAGAAAAAAAAGAGAGGAAAAGAGGAGGAATTTTTGAAAAATTAAGCTTTTTAAACATAAGAGCAGAAAATTAGGACAAACTGGATTACTAAAACCTGGGGGTTCTTCAGATTCCATAGAAGTATATGGTCTCCTCTAGCTCTCTTTGAAAAGCTCTAAAAAATACATGTATGTTTTTTTCATTTAGTTTGGGAGTTCTTTACTACTTCCAGCAATTTTTTTTGCAATATAAAATATTAAATTTTGTCACAGGGGTCAAAGTCAATCACTTTGCTAGTTAGCTTGTTTGGAAGGAAGAATAACATCTTGTTTGGAAACTATAGAGCTTTTCCTGAGTCACTGTGGGTCCATGTCTTGCATCTCTTGTGTGTGGGCAGAGTCCTGTACTTGTGTTACATAATGAGGCTCTCCCCAGGCACAGAAAATTTCGGGAGCCTATAGAAATTTCAGTCCTGGATGGCACAAAATAAATGAAACATCACACAGCTTTTAAGACAGGGGGATTTTTTTTTTTATTGTATTTTGTTTTACATGTCATTCCTCTCTGATAAGTGGTTGCAGACTATCAGCAACTTCTGCTGTAGCAGTTGCAGCAAAGGCTGGTTATAGTCTTGTTTATTAAATGCCACAAGAGGGGAATAAATCAGCTTCAATGTGGCCTGTCATATGTGACTGTTGATTGCATGTCCAAGTAAAAACTAGAGGATAGTGAAGAATCCAACAGCGGAACCATGAAAACAATAATTCAGGGAGAAGTCAATTGTTTACTAATCTGTCGTGCATTTTCTCCACTTCATGTCTCTGCTGTTTTTCCTGTTCTTCCACACATACAGGTTGGACCACACATGAAAAGTGCCTACTGAGGCTAAAACTAAACTAAATAGTGATAACTGGTATCAGAATTTTTTTTTAGCATCTTTATACTGAAAGGTAATGTCCCTGTTGTCACTAAAAGAAAGAATAGGTGGTGACAGCATAATAAACAATGTTTTTCTGGCAAAGGAGCAAGCCACAACTCTCGTTAGTGTAAGACCAAAGACTTCTGCCTTTATCAAAACAAATAGCAAAGCAGTTAGGAACAGAATTTACTGAATGGATAAGGATGCTGGGTAGGAAAAGTGAAGAGCAGAGAAATAAGAACAATAATATGTCACAGTGAAAATCGCAAGAAAGAAATGGGAATGAACCATGTGCAGAGGTACTGTACAAATTAACACAGCTTCCAAAATGCTGTATGGATTTTAAGATAGGGGTTGAGAGAAAAATAATTAGCAGTAAAAGGGAAAAGGAAAAAGAAAATCAAGATAGTGATGTACTTTTTTCAAACCTGGGGCAGATATTTTCAAAGGTGCTGAAATTAATGTGATCTCAGTAGCTAATTCCCCCAGCTAGTTTTAAACTTTTTCATAGAGATGCTTACTATTGGGTAGCTAGATTCATAATTAGGCTCTTAAATCAAAGAAAATTACTTTTCAGAGAAGTTGACCTCTTCCTGAAGTTATTCAGAGTTCAGCACTTTTGATGATCAGGTCACTTTGATTTAGGTCTTGGGTCCATAGCCTGGATATCTTGACCACCTGGGTATCTTGATCAAGGGCCTCTTGAATGAGTGTCACAGGGTTACAACCTCCTTGTCCACGAAATGAAAAGCAGGTTCTGCAAAGATCTCCCTGCAGAAGGGGCAGCCTGGTAGGACAGGCTGTGTGTGACCTTGCTGGCTAATGTGAGAGAGTTGCAGGAAGGACAACACGTTCCTGACAGCCTGAACAGCTCTGCTCAATATTTTTCTGATGTCAGTGCAGGTGGAATGGTGCATGAGGGGAAAAAGAGGCAGTCATGAGGCTGAATTTGCAAGTATGTGACCAATCCACAATTCAAATTTTGGTTAATTTCCTCAAATTCTTTAGTCAAGGCTGGCCAGGAACATCTCCTTACTTCAAATGAGGGGAAGAAGCTCTACTGAAAACTGATGGGCTATTCTGCAACCCTGGGGAGGAATTAATGATACGACCTTGCTTGAGGGTTCAATTTCTTGGCTGTTCAGAAAATAAAAAATCCAAATGGTTGCCATCCTCAGAGGATTTCCTTTCTCTCTCTCAGTTACTGCCATACAGGCAAAATATTGGGTTTTGTTCCCATGACAGACAAGGAGACTTTAGTCACCTCTTTAGTTCTAGTCTGGTCTAACTTAGCCTCTTTCACCCTCACAGAATCATTAAGGAAAAGCTCCCAAGATGATTCTTTGCACAAAAATTTCTAAAGAGATCTAGAAGAAGCTCAGCTCAACTACTGGGTTGCCTAAGCATTGTAAATAGATATAGGTTGGTTCTGTGCTTATTTAACTGATATAATTCAAAATCTCAAGACACACGTTTTACAACTGTTGACGCTTGTGTGGTTTTCAGGGAGTGACAATACACTGCTGGAACCAGTGAGAGGATTAACATCATCTTTAAGCTGTCCCAAAGCCATTTTACCACTATTTTTGCTCCTAGTACAATTGCAATGGGTTTGTGCAATGATCCCATATATTAAACCTTCATTTTTTCTCTTTCCTCTTTGTTTGACTTCTTTCTTTCTTTCTTCTTTATACACCTCCTTTATTGCCAAGATTTGTTCTTTTGTTCTGATCATTTCCCTTTTCCTTTACTTCCAGAATCAGCCAATAGACAGGTCAGTTCTCTCGTTTGTGGCTTTGATGCTGCACCCTAAAATTATAAGGGCTGAGCTGGAAAAGTAATCAATTATATTAAATCATTGTTCACTACCTGAACAGACTGTTGCTCTTCTCAGCTAGATTCTGCATCTGAGACAAATATAATGATGTGACTCAGTTCTATAACACATGAGAAAAGTGCTGGAGTGAGATCTGGGAACCTGTCCATCAAAAAACAATGGAAAGCAGATTTTAGTTTCCATAATTTTTTGCTTTAATGGCTTCACACATAGACTGGAAAGGGCTGCAGGGAGCATTGTGACTGTCCCCTCTGACCTCTTGCATTACACAAGCCACTGAACTGAGCAAATTGATCTCTGCAGCTGGCTCCTAACTTGGGTTGAGTTTCTGGGAAATCCCAACAGCTTCAGTCCTGGGTCAGAGCATCAGTACTGGGTTTATTCCACACCTTTTGGGAAGATATCTAGGCTAGTGTTGGTTTTAGCTTAGCAAGAAAATCTCTCCAATGTTTCTCTGTAATCAGTGGAGAGAAACGCATTGGCTCTTCCAGCAGAGTAGTCAGGGCACTCACAGTTTGGCCCTTGCCATGAATTTTAACCTTAAGAAAATATTTTTTCCTGTTTCTGAGTACCAAGGGAGCTTGTGGGGATAAGCAAATCTAGAAAGAAGTCAGCCTGTTTGAATAACACGATCTGTGTCCTAATGCCAAAGGCTTCATCTGCAAATTGATCCCTTTTTATTCATTTTTAACCAGATGCTTTTTAAGGGAAGAGCCAACTCATTTTTGAGTGAGGGCTTTATTTTCAATATAAAATATTACTCTTATCTATTACAATGACATAACAGCAAGTAAAACTAGCAAGAGAGTGAATATTGCCCCTTGGAATTACTCAATAAACAGCAATATCCCCATGCCTCTTAGTGGGATCAAGCTGGTGGTTTCTGGTGGATACTTATTACAACAGAATTCAAGCAGTTAAAGCAACATTTGTGCCTCCACATTTGTATAAAAATTTGAGGTTTATTAGTGAGGTTATGGAAACCACAAGGGAACAATGTGTGCAAGCAATGGAGAAGACAGAACAAGTTCACCAGAAGACTTTGATAGAAATCCCTCCAGACACACTTGTGAACCCCGTTGCTGGAATAGGCAATACGTTACTCAAGTGTTAAACTCCAGTTTTTAATGGCATAAAAGTAAACTGTTCATATGTAATTTATTTTTAAATAACAAGAGTTAAAGGAGTATTGCTTTTCAACATAACCCATCCATATTCATCTTCCTACAGAAAAAATGGTTCTGACCCATTCTGACTGTCATAAAATTGTCTGGACCTCTTATTATTAATAAAGTAGTTTAATTCTAGGATCATACTGAAATTCCAGTGCAGGTAATTGCATTTTGCATGTCTTATCCACCCTCAGCTCCTTCAGCTGCCTTCAGTTCATGTTCAACTTGTGGCAGGGTATTGTCAAATATATTTAATAACTGGCATGTTCCATATCTGAGGTGTCTCCATTTTCTGTCTGATGAGGAGGTGAGTTTCCACTTTGTTTCCCTAGCTGGCTCGCTCACCAGCTGTGTCAGGAAATTCTCTTCCACATACTCCAGGAACCTCCTGGGCTGTTTCCTCTCTGCTGTACTGCCTTTCCAGCAGACATCTGGTGAGCACCCCACGAGGACAAGGGCTGGAGACTGTGAGAGTTTGCTTTGCTGTTTGTAGAATATTTCATCCGCCTCTTCCTCCTGGGTGGGTTCTCTGTAACACATTCCCACCAGAATATTGGACTTGTTGTCTTGCCCCTGCCACTTGTCCATAAACATTCAACCCTATTGTCACCAACAGAAATTCCAGACAATCTAACTCTGCCTAAAATTCGAGGCTACCCCACTGCCTGAGAATTTTGATAACACACTACCCCTTGGCCATTGGAAACACCACTCAGGTGTTTCCTGCAGTTGTCTTGGTTTAATCCCTTTCCACTTTTAAATGCAGTTTAAAGCTCTTTCCGTGAACCCTGTTAATTCCTGTGCAAGGGACTTTTCCTCCTTTTGACACAGTTGTACCTCTCTGATGCCAGCAGGCCTGATGTCATGTGGCTTCATCCATGACCAAAATCCTCCAAATTCTGCTGGTGACATGAGCTGGAGACCTGCTGGCTCTCCCTGCTCCTTCCCTCATCATTCCTTTTAGCTGGAAGGAGAGAGGACAATGCTATTTCTGATCCCTTAACAGGTTGTCCCAGTGCCCTGAAGTCTCTCTTGATTGTCCTTGTACTTATTGCAACTTCTGTTCCTGTCACCCTGAGAAATCAGTAATGGATAATAATCTGAGGGTTGTAGCAGGAAGCTTTCTCTTCACTGCTTTAACCTGGTTTCCCTGGAGGCATCAGGCTGCCCTAGGAAATCTGGTCTGCACACTGGGAGTGTGTCTCCGGTGCCAATGAGTTGCCTCAGCAAGGTAGGCTGATTAACCTCAGTAACACCTCCAAATTCAATGGACCCTTGTCCTCATTTATTGTTTGCTTCCTCTTGCACAGCCCGGTCCTTGACATCACAGAGATGTTCCTGCTGGGCCACCCTTGCCCCCTCTCCCTCAAGTCACTGTTCAGCAAGGTGGAGAGAGGACAGGGATCCTTCATAACCTGGATTATCCCATCCTGTCTGCAGGACTCCCCAACCTTCTCACCTCCAGTTTCATCTCTGCCTCACCCAGCTCAGAACCTCCCCCTGTGCACCTCACTGAGCTCTCTGCTGCTAATTAAAGCTGCTCACCTCAGCTCTTCCTTTTAATAATTATCATCAAGTGCTCAGAAAACAAAAAAACCAAACCAAACCTCTTGACCAAAAGGATATTTAAAAAGCATCAGAAGGTATTAGAAGAAACCCCTCCACACCTGATTTTTCATGTGTCTGTGCGCCTGTTTAGCTCTATTCAGTTTTTTGTTTGAATTGTATAAAACTGTTGAAACAAAATAATTCATTAGCTCAGTTTTATTTGCAAGGAAGGTTCAGTTGCCCTTTATATTATTGTTATATCTCAAGACAATGTTTCTTTGCTTATGAGCAGATGTTTGAAATCCTCCAGGAGATTTTTATAAGACTATGGAAATGAACTTGGCATGGGTACCGGTCTCCCAGGTGGAGCGGGTGAACACAAGCCTTCTTAGAAGTCTCAGATCAAGGCTAGTCAGAAAGAGCAACAGAGCCCAGCCACCAAAAGCCTAGTGCTTTGGTGACTGACAGGTACAGGCTCTTTCTGAAGCATAAAAAGGAATGCTAAATGATCTCACTGACAGAATAAATCTTCTATTTGTTTGGTCTGGACCAGATGTGCTAAAGGCTGATGTGGAAATGTCTGCTGATGCCAATCTCAGTTTAAATCACAATTTGGCAGCAGGGCTTTTTCACCCCCCTCTCTGCACTCCCCCCCATCCTCTCTCTTTTTTTTTTTTTTTTTTTAAAGTTGCAAGACCACTCAATGTTCCTTAAAAAGTTTTAGCAATGATACAATTAATTGGAAATGGCCTCACTTGTTTTCTGTAGGACTGTGAGGAGCAGTCTTTTAGGTTTTGCTGCCTGAATAGCACAGAAGCCACTGGAAAGTCCGGAGAAACTCTTTAAGGCATCAGGCACTGAGGCCTCTGCCCCATCCCAACACCATCTGTCCCCATCTCATTATGTCCTTCTGAAACCTGGTCCAACAGAAATGGCTGAGAAAGTTTTCACTCAGGTAGTTTGACAGACCCCCATGGGTTGGGGATGTATCCTTGTCTTCTAGAGTATTAAAAAAATTAATAAGTCTGGTTAATAAATTTAAAACACTGAAGCCCTTTAAAATATTTAATATTTTTATTTAATGTAACCATTGCTCCCTGCCATACCTGGTGTAATCTTCTGCAAAAATGAGACAAAAAAAAAATTAGAAAACAATGCTTCATAGAATCCTAGAATGGATTGGGTTAGAAGGGACCTTAAAGATTAATTAGTTCCAATCTCTGCCACAGGCATGGACACCTTCCACTAGATCATGCTGCTTAGGGCCCCATCCATCTTGTGCTTATTTATTTTGTAACAAAACATGTAGTCAAAATGCACTAATTTTTCCCTACAACTGATATTTTCCTACAATGAGATATTATAGATATTATTATCTTTCATGTGATAAATAAAGACACAAAGACCTCTTTGTGTCTTTATTTATCACATGAAATCTTGGACATGTTTCACTGAAATCTTGGGCATGACTGAACAAGTTTGACACACCTGAGCAGAAAGTCTCTGGCTGAAAGAAATTACAGTTTTCTGTTAGAAACAAAAATATGGAGAAAACAACGGAAATCATTGAAAGAGACGGACTTACATGGTCAAACTTTGTTGCCTGAAAAACCCAATAAAATACACTATTTGAATTATCAAATTTCGACTTTGTCAATATATGGATGGACAAACTGCTAGGCTGTAATTTTTGGTCATAAAAAAGCCACAGCAGAGCAGACACGCACACCAACTGTACAGGCATCCAAGGGGTTTGTTGTTCTGGGCCAGTGTTTTACAGAAGACTGCATATCCAAGTCCTCCACATTGTATTTTCATTGAGAGATGAAAGTGGGCAACCTTCACAAGTAAATCAGGTTTGTCACTCTCAGTGGTCAGACCATTTGCACTCCTGACAAATGAAGTCACATCCTTGGACAAAATATGTTGCAGGAGGAATTTCTTGGGACAAACAACTGTAAAATGAATCTGAGATCAGTGCAGCAGGTATGGAGGATACAGAACTAGATTGGACAGGGTCAACCTTTCTTACACTCTGAGTTAATGTAATTTTTGGTAGAATTCTAAAATTCTGTGGGATGTGTAAGGTGCCTCTAGCTGGAGAACATAATGCCAAAAATAAGGATTGTTAGGAAAGGTTACAATAAGGATTGACCAAGCTGCTGCAGTCAATTTCTAGCTCCAAGGACTTCATTTATATTTATATTTTAGGAGCATCCAGTAGCCTAAGTATTTCTCAGTTTGCCAGGATGAAAATACTTATCATTTTAATAACATTTTATTATCGGTTCCATATTTCTGTACCAGCTCTGCATGGGCGACCACAGTCCCTCAACCTCAGCCAGGGGAGCTGTTTCTGACCAACTGGTCAGACTCCAGAGCTCTTATTGCACATCTCTTGGTGGGGCTTTTTGAGCCAAGGAGTGAAGGTGCTTTAGAAATTCTTGTTGACTCTTAGTGTTCTTCTCAAAATAAACTGTTGAGAAAATCTTACCAATGTTTACATGGAGATGCAGCATCCAAACATCACCAATTCTTTATTCTCTCCTCTTCTGCACCTACAGGAGACACTGGGCCATGTCAGGGGACACTGACCTGCTACCAGCAGTGACCTGTTCACTGTTACAATTGACATAACAGAGGGAAATAAAGGTGACCTTGTGAAATTACCTAGACCTTTCCCATAGAGTTTTCTTCAAAGGCACCTGCACTCTGACTGCTGAAGCAGTCTATTATTTGTGGGTCTGTTAGATGTGTCCTTGCTTCAGGAAAAGCTGACAGCAACAATAGCAAAAAATAGGAGTGAATATCAAGTATACACTGTAATGCATATTTCATCAGAGCTCGGCAGCTCCTTCTCTGACTCAAAATAAATTTGCTTCTTTCACTCTGACTCCTAAAATATAAACACAACACAAAGCCTTTCCAAAATACAATCATCAAAAGTGTGAGTCCACCTTCTCAGGAGTGCTGTAGCTCCAGAGTACTATTTGCTTAACTGGAAATCCCAAATTATATCCACAGTTAATGGAGAAGCTGCTACTTTAAATACCAGGTTTCATTTCTCTGAATACCAAGATTGACTTTTTCTCCAATTAATGTGGTGAAAACATGCTTTCTGTTCTTATTTAAGGTGTCAAAGTGTCAGATTGTTTCTTTACAGCTCAAACAGAGACACATGTTTACAAAAAAAATAAAATAGAATAGTTCAGTCAGAGCTGGAGTTAATAATTTCAGAAATGATACAACACGATAGAATTACTATTGTATTATCGTATAACACGACATAATTATGACAGGCCTTGACATGTGCTGGGCATGATTGTCTGTCACACAGCAGTTGCTGAATCTTCACCAGATCTGTCTGAAAGCAAGAAATCAAAATACAATTTAGGCTGGACAAATTCAGCCTGAGCAAAAGAATGACGTATTTTAATAGTGAGAGGAATTTACTTTTGCAGCAAGGATTTTGATGGATCTTCTATCTTAGGCAAATTTAGAAGCAGGTTTTAAAATTTATTTTATTTTACTAAAGAAGGAGTTAATTTAAGCACAGGGATATTCAATGCTACCCCACCTAGATGAACAGTAATTTCTTCTAATTGACAGAAAATCTACTGTTAATCTTCTTCCACAAAGCTGTCAAATATATTTCTTAAGGGAAGGTAGTTGCCATCAGTTCTCCTTTAGAATAATTAACTACTGTTTTACAGCTTCTACCTACATGGGATTTAAAGACATCTGCTTTGCAGTGAGTGATGACACAGTCATGGCATCTCAAACAAGTTTAACTAATTATTAAATGTATTGTTTTCTCTATCTATGTCTGAGGCTAGTAAATTCAGTACTAAGATATAAACAGCACTGGAGCTATGGATGGCCATTAACAAGCTGTTTTTAAAACTGGATGGTCCTTCCAAAATGGATTTTAATTAGCTGACTTCCTTTGCATTGATAAGCTCTCAGACATTCCATAATTGTATCTCATGAGCTTTCTCAAATAAGATTAGCACTTTCACAAATTTTATTCAAGCTGGGCAGGAGAATTTCAGAATATTACAGCATGAACAGTCCTACAGGTAGAATCTTTTTCTCCTTCATAGTTAATCTAGAAACTTTCAGGCTAAGTGCATTTTCCAATTCTATGGCATTGGAGGAAAAGCACAAGGCTTTATAGCCAAAGGGGCTATAAGTCAGAGTTATTTGAAGGATTAATATGCCAGAGGCCATCATCTTTCAATATTGCAAAATGAGTTAATGGCTTTCATTGCATAGACTATAAAACCACAAGGGATCCTCCTAAATTTTGACCTTCTGTCTATCATTAGGCACTCAGTGTTACCCAATATCATACCCCGGATTTGAGTTAGTCAAAGAATTTAAATTTCAGGGTTTGTCAGGTGTGTGTCACTGACAGAGAAAAGGAGAACCCAAGGTGTGACCAAAACCTAAGGTTGCAAAGCATGGAAATCAATTGGATATCCTTTTCCTACTGTGCATTTGAAGATAAATTGCACCCTAATTGCACCTTAGCAGTAAAAGGCAGCCTACTACATCCACAAAATCCAGATCTTTGCCTGTCAGACCTAAGCAGAAATGTCTTTCCTGAATACAGTGAGTACTCTGACTGTGAAAGAACAAGAACTGCCTGTGCCACCTTGCAGTACTGAGCACCACTGCCATGGATGTCTCTGAGGAAAGCTGAGAGAAAGAAACCAGCCAACCCCAAATATATCTGGTTAATGGTGTACCAGAAAACACTCCTGGAGCCCTTCAGGCAACTGAGGCATGACACAGAATTGCTACCTTTTTTCATGAAAGCATTTTGAACGTGTCAGGAGCATTTTATCTGTTTAGCATGCTGTGAAAGAGGAGTCTGAGACCATGAGTGGGGTTTGAATCATCCTTTCCACCTTCTCCAAGATCCTTCTAGGTCATGGCTGAGCTCCAGTTTGCAGGACATGGTGAGTAAAGACTGTGTGAACACCCACAAGTTTGATTCCATACAGAAAGAAGCTTTGCTTTTCAGAGAATAAGACAGAATAAAGGGGAAACAGACAGCACACTGGTTGTGGGGCTTTTTTTCAGAAAGGTCTTGGTGTCAGGGTCATGAGGGTGATAGGCCTTAATGGCCCAGACTAGCCTCCCCTAGACCTCCACCCCTTTTGTCTGTGAATGCAGCAGTCCCATTTAAACTCAGCCTGGACTTCAGTCTGTGTCTGACCTAAGCTCTAGGATTTCTGGTCTCCAGTCCTGCCCCTGCCCCTGCCTCCTGTATGGAACTTGGGCCTCTCCTGTTGCCTTCTCCTCAGATCTGTGTTTTGTCTTGTCCCATTTGGATCCTGAGAGAGCCCCCTGGAGGGGCCATGGACCCTTTTTCTGCCATGCAGAAAGTGTCCCTGTCCATGGCAGGGGGTTGTTCCTTTCAACCCAAACCATTCTGTGATTCTGTGATTCTATGCAATTAAATTTGGCCCTGCTGCAATGGGGGTGTTGGACCAAGTGAGTCATTACAAAGGTTGTTTCCAAGCTATCTTATCCTGTGGCTCTAGTAAAATCCTTAAAAAGGAAATTAGCGGCAGAAACTGCACAAGTGAACAGCACAAATGAACAGCTGATGTCTGAAATCACAACAGAATGGCAATTCGCCCTGTCCTATTTCTTCCCTCTGCCTTTATTAGCAGGGGCTGGTCTCTCAAAATGGAATTATTTCTCAGGAGCTCATCTGTTCCTCTGTGCCAAGAACAAAGAAAAAAAAATATTTAAAATGAGTGTGATGTGAACAGGATCATTGTAAAGTGAAATGTTTTTCAAAGTTTCCCAGGAGGTATCACTGTTTTTTTAGATCCATCTGGAATTCAATCATTGCTACTTGCCAGCTGCTGCTGGGACCTTCCAGTTGTTCCTCCTCTTCTGGACACAACATGTAGTGGGAGTAGTTTTTGCTACTGATATAACTCTGAAGGACAGGCACATAAGCTGGGAATACAGGCAGCTTTTTGGTTCTACTTTTTGAACTGGACTGATTTATTAAGTACTGTCTTGGCTGCTTGCAGCTGGAGTAATTGGAGGGTATAATTTCTGAAATTCCATGCAGAATACAGCCAGTGGAAGTAACTCTTTGCTGCACAACCCTGACAGCTTTATTTAAAGTCACAGGCTCAGTTTTGTAGGGCATATATGATAAGATTTATATTTTATATTTTATTCCCTGAAAGACAACCTCTAAAGGCATGTAAATCTCTCTCCAAATCAGGCACATTTAATTTGGGAAAGAAATTAAAAGAACTTATGAAATCTAGGTATTAATCCACACTACCTACCAAATTGTTTGATCCTGATATAAAAACAGCGGGTATCAAACAAAATTAGTTCTACTCTCCTGTTTAAGCACCACAAAATATTTTGCTACCCCTTGCAGTGTCTAAATTTGGATTACTGGCATGCTCTGTGTCCCTCACTACCAGGAGAGAAGAACTGCAACTACAACCTTGTGCAGGTGCTGAGCTTGAGCACTGTAATGACTCCCCACTGCTCCTGATCAACTGTATTCCTGAGCAGTGGAGAGTTTGACTAACACATCACATTCCCAGAAAGCTGCCTTGTTCCTTCTTAAGTTCCCTGGAATGTGATTCGAATTGCGTTTCACAGATGTTGGAAGAGTTTTGTGAACGCTGCTCAGTTTAGTTGCCTTAGACACCTGCAAGCTTAAGGTGAAAAGAAACAACCACAAAAAAAATAACTTAAAGCAACTGTTTGGGAAACAACTGTTAAGTGTTGGCAAGTGAGCAGATATAAACTTTTAGAAGAAAAATCAATGAACCCCTAAGGTGTATTTTCCTGGGTGTCTTAGAGCTAGTCCTGCTTTGCACCCCATATTGATGCCTCGGAGGTTTGGCCTTTTAGTATCACACAAATCTAAAAGAAATGTGATAACACTGAACATGACAATGTGTTGCTGAAAACAAGCTGCCAAGCAGCTTAAAAAAGCTGTCAGACTACCTGTCAATAAATATGCATTGTTTGGTGAAGTGGATCCCAGCTGCAAATTCAAGGAGATGAGAGGGAGTTGCGCACCCCACAAAGTTTCTCTTCGTCCCTGCAGGGTGTCAGGAGAATTAGGATGCAAACAGACTGAGGGCATTCAAAGGAATGTCTCAGTAACATTATTGGCCTTTCTGGTGCATATTTAACCAGGTAACAGCTCAAAACTTCTTTTCTGTCAAATAATGAATCAAGACATTAATAATAGGATGAAGCCTTTTGCCCCCTGGTTAGTGGTCTGAACCTTACTGGTAACAAATTTTGAGATGAGGACCTATTTGGCCAAAACAATAAAAATTATAGGATCCAGGATTTCCTTCTGTGACATTCTTAAATCAAGGATTGACTTCAGAGAGGTAAGTCAGGCTTTGCCAAAGATGTGCATCATGATGTGATCAAATCCTAAGTTCATATTGCCACGGCATTTTGCATATTGTTAGCAGCACTATTTCACCAAAGGACTTTTGTACAGGGTAATCACCCAAATATTTAATTTTCAGATTGTGCTTTTTCTTGTAATATCAGAATTTTAGTATTCACAGAACCATAGAATCACTGCTTTTAGCAAACACTTCTAAGACTATGGTGTCCAACCCTTGACCCAATGATTCCATGTCAGCCAGCCCAGAGCACTAAGTGCCACATCCAGTCATTTCCTGAGCACCTCCAGGGGTGGGGACTCTACCACCTCCCTGTAAAGCCCCTTCCAACGCCTTACCACCCTTTCAGTAAAGAAATTCTTCCTGATGTCCAATCTAAACTTCCCCTGGTACAGGTTGAGAACTGCTCTTGTCCTGTCCCTTGTTCCTTGGCAGCAGAGCCCAACTCCTCCTGGCTGCCCCCTCCTGTCAGGGAGCTTTGCAGAGTACAAAGGTCTCCCTTGAGCTTCTTTTTCTCCAGGCTGAGCCCCTTTCCCAGCTCCCTCAGCATCTCCTGGTGCTCCAGCCCCTTCCCCAGCTCCATTCACTTCCCTGAACATGCTCCAGTCCCTCAATGGCTTTCCTGAATTGACGGGCCCAGAACTGGATCCTGTATTACCCCTCTCCATCCCAGTAGACATCATTAGCTCAGTTAAATCTGCGCTGAATATTTTACTAAAGTGCAGACAAATGCAACTGAGCTTTTTCCATACTCACATCTGCCATAAAACTCATATAATTCAGTGAAAATAGACATATCCACTGGAGGAAGTTTAAATAATATGGTTTTCATATCTTAAATAAGAACAAAGACAGACTGGCCATAAAACATTTGAAAATCTTAGTAGTGTCTACATATAAATAAATATGCTCAAAATATTTTCAGTGAGTTGACAGAATTTGCATCTGATTGATATCAAAAAGCCTCAGTTTTCTTTTCTTAACAGTACAAAGAAAAGAAACATCTAAAGCAAAGCATATTGGGCCTGTAAGTTTTTGGTAA
The DNA here is from genome assembly GCA_025920805.1 of Petroica traversi. Taxonomy (NCBI): domain Eukaryota; kingdom Metazoa; phylum Chordata; class Aves; order Passeriformes; family Petroicidae; genus Petroica; species Petroica traversi. Next base: position 14,221,429 of record JAHLSL010000038.1, on the reverse strand, counting down.
AGATGTGAGAAACTTGAGATTTGTCTAAATCATTTGGAATCAAATGGAAAAACATATGTCCCTGTGTAAGAGACAGAGAAACACTTCAGAGGCTACTCCAAGGACAAGGTCTTGCTTGGCCTGTCCTCACTGAGAGGAAGACACAAACAAGAAAAAAATATATCAGAAAAGAAATGTCTGAAGTACTAAATATTATGCATTAAAAAAAGAAAAAAAATGAAAAAGAGAACACAGGAAGGACATAAGTATTTTGACATATAAAAAAATGAATGAACTGAGAAGAAATGTTCTGTATTTTGGAATTGCTTCCACTTTTAGTCAGATTTTCTTTGTCCATTAATGTCTTTGTTATATTTCTTCTCATTGGTATAACTTGTGGAGAAGAAGGAGAGCCATGTTTCCAAAATAATATGATTTTGTCATGGAAATTATTGCGTGGATCAACATCAGGCATCACTCCTGGTGCAAATAACAGGACCACAGAATCATAGATTGAATTGGGTTGGAAATGACCTTCAGGATCATCTATTTCCAACCCCTCTGCCACGGGCACGGACAACTTCTGCTAAACCAGGTTGCTCAGAACCCCATTCAGCTTGGGCTTGAGCACTTTTAGTAACTGGGCATCCACAAGTTGATATCCAACATAAACAATGACTTTTCCACCTTTCAGTATTCTCTCTCTCCTCCTCCTGCCATGGCAGTCCTGCCTGCCCTGAGCGGTGCAATTTTGGACAACACACTTTCCACTGGAGTTTCAGAAAGAAACAGCAAGGTGGGAAGAGAATTCTTATGCTTGGTGTTTTCCAGCTACAAGATCCTCCTGAAGAGTCAGCCAGACGTGGTGGGCTTTTTGTCATCTGAACGTTTCTCTGGGAGCTGACGACTGAACCTCTGTCTAAACACAGCACATAGCAAATGGTGAAGCGGAGAAGTGACAGCTCAGTATGAAGTCTCAGTGCTCAGATTTTTCATTTTCTATTCAAATCACTGTTTACAAGCTTCTCAAGCAACAGTTCCAGGATGCAAAATGGCATTCACTGTCCTCCCTCTCATTTCGCTTGGCAGAATAAAGGTCACAAGTGAGTCTGTCAGACTGAATGCTGCATCTTTTGCTCGCTGTGACAAACAAAGAGCTAATCTGATGCTGTAGGCTCCGTCACCTCTATCAAATCTCATTTTTGTCTTCAGTTTGTTGGCAGTTTCAAACTCTTTTGCTTTTCAAAAGGGTCTCTCCTGAATATGTGAATTTGGGGCCGTATATCTTTTTATCCTGAGATGTGGACAAGCTGCTTAGAGCATGGACTAATGATTAAATCTCCTTTTCCAGTATATCATGTTTTTGCAGTAGTCTGCTTTGGAAGGGGTAATTTTTTTTCACGTTTATACTTATTTAAACAGACTCAGTTCAACATTTCAGGGACTTTTTTGTTTTGTTTTTTTCCCTTCTTCTTTTTCTTTGTAACACAAAAATGTGAAATTAAAAGAGTCAGCTTTAACTTTAGTGTTGCAATACAGTTCGTTTCAACTTGCCTCAGTCCCAGGAGTATCCTGTCACCTTAATTTCTGTTTAGAGGAAGACAGGTTTGTAGCACTCTTCTTAGTAATTCATCTCTGAAATAAGGTTGACTTGGGGCCTCGTGTCTATCTTGAAGTATAATAGTGTCATTTACTGTTAAAAGTGGCATCAAGAGATCCTTTCTTTTGTCACATTTGCAGTGTCTCCATAGAACTACATATTTCTCTAAAGTTTATGAGACTGGGCCCTGATCCTGCTGGTGATTTCTGCAAGGGAAACATTCTGAACCTATGGCCTTTTACACCATGGCTTTTATAGAAAAGAGGGATTTTTTTTACAGCTGCCTGTGGCTTTTGATACTTAATAAAACTAGCGCTTACTTGGGAAACTGAATTTTTTCCCTTTCATTCAGTTTGGTTCCTCTGTCTTGGCAATGTTAGTTTATTTCTTACTACTTTTAATTGATTTGTTTTGTTTTGTTGTTTTCTGTTCTGTTTTGTCATGTTTTATTTCGTAGAACCATAGAAACACAGAATGGCTGGAGTTGCAAGGAACCTTAAAGACCATCTCAGGCCAATCCCCTCCCATGGGCAGGGATGCCTTCCACTAGTCCAAGCTGCTCCAAGACACATCCAACCTGGTCTTGAACACTTCCAGGGATGGGGAGTCCACAACCTCTCTTGGGTTAGTTTTGTTTAGTTTGTTGAGCATTTTGTAACTCAGATGTTTTAGTTTCTGTGTGACTGATACTTTCTTGATCACATTAACACCATTGTCACTATACAAATCACAGTATTGCCAGTCATACTTCCGCTACAAATTTGATTGCCACTGATTTTTTCTCTAAAACATAATATTGTGTAAGTCAAAGGAAAGCTAACATCTTTATGAAATCTGCATTTGGTACACTATTTTACCTTTCAGCTGCAACATTTCCCAGATTTAATCTGGGTTATAACCCCACCACTCCCCAAGTACTTTCCTATTCTTTAATGAACAGGTGAATCCAAGATGACTCCCATTGTTCAGTGGCTCCTTGACATTGTCACTGAGGAATGCCACCATGGGAAACAACATTAGAAATGTTGGATCTTCACTCTTCTCCACATCACACGCAGACATAGCAGTGCTAAAACACATCTTTCTCATTACTGGTGCACAGCTGACAGTTCACAGCTGAGTTTGCTGCAGGAACATCATTTTATTTCTGTGCATCTTTGTCATAATTACCAACATTCAGAATCAAGAGTGTCAGACTTTACAAAATCAGTCTTTTCCTGTCATTTAACTTCCCCCTCAGAACTTGTGTAGAAAACTCATTTTTGCTGTCAAGGTTCCTGTCACACAATGAGAGGCATCGTTTCAGGAGTCCTCATTGTTTGTTGCCTCAAACTAAAGAGGCAGCTTTTATTTTTTTTTTTTCCCCAGATCTCCCCATCCTTTATTTCAAGGATTTCCTAAGATACACAGGACATTTTTTTCTTTTTCCTGCTTTGCTTTTGGTCTTCTGCTCTGAAACACTCCATGAGAAACTCAGTAAGTTTGTCATGGAGTGCATTACCTATCTTGGCATTGTGATAGAGGAAAGAGATAATGCACAAGATTTAGAAGCACCAGTGTTATTTCTAAACACAGTAAAAGGCTTTCCCTTGGCTTTTGTGTCTGTTTTTTTCTTCTGGAGAGATGGAACCTCTCTTCTAGCTTCACATGTAGGTAGCAGGCAATGTCCCTTTAACTTCATTATTCTTTGCTGGGTGTTCCTCACATCCTCCATCCTTCTCTTGCTTTACTCTGGTCTTTTTATTTATTCAGTGCTTTCAAGTTCACCCTAAAATTAAACTAGATAAACAGTGTGGCTCCCCGTTTGCACACAACCTTGTGCTTGTTTGCCATGCCTTCCCCTTGTAACTTCTGAATAGTTTAGGTTGCAATATTTTGAAACAAAAAACTGCCTCCTCCTCTAACATAATGAAAATTTGCTCTTGTGTGACCATTGTTGGTACTGGGTGATAATGGGAGTAGACTTCCATGTATGTGTACGCAGACACACACCCCACAGGGAAATAAATTACACTTTGTGTAACCACACCCATCTCATACTGTTAAATAAATTCTTGTTCCTCCTCAGACCTGCGTTTGTTTTAGACTATTTTAGTTCTCATTTACACTATAGATAGTTCATTTTCCTCTGTCACTATGAACATAAATTTCAGGTACCAGTTGCTCCAATGCAATTGTTAAACAATAATAGGAATTGCTCAACTACACTTCTAGTATGGGATGAAGTGAGTACAGTGGAAATGACAAATAGGGCCATTTATTTTTCTTTATAGCCAAGCTGGCTCACTCATCCTTAGTTTAAGTGATAGTTCAAGCTGTGAAAGAGTTGTTAGGACACTCATCATTTTTATTGCATAGGAAATGGTGCCTCTGGTTAATTGGATTTGGAAAATTTGCTGAGCATTCAGGTGAATGTCCATGAATCCCAGTGATATTGTGATAGCCCACAAATCTCTGTCAGCTGTTGACATTCTAACTAAGCCTTTCATTTTCTGGAGTTTTGAGCCCAGAACTGTGAAAAAGAAAAAACCCTTTCCATGAAGTCTATTTGGACTTGATTACTTTAATATATTTTACAGGAAGACTGCTGAGATACTGTGGTCCCTGTCACAAATCCATGTTCATAAAATACATAACAAGATTGATTTGCTTTTCAGATTGACACACTGAAAGTCCTTCTCTAAATACTCTGAGTGGCAGAAGAGAGCACTTGTGGATGTCTCAGCTGTACATCAAAAATAATCTTTCAGTAGCCTCATTCAAGAGCTGCCACCCCCTCTGTGTGTACTGGTGCTGAATCTGTCCCTTTAAATTCCCTTTGCCACTCAGAAAAAAACAAACCAACAAACAACAATAAAAACAAAGAGGAAAGAAAAAAAAAAAGAGACAGAAAAGAAAAAAAAAAAGAAAAAGAAAATAAGGAATCACTGAAGAACTTGATTTTCCAGTTTGCCCTTCCAAGATTTGTTCTGAAAGTCTTGAAAGCTTTTAGAGCCATGTTTTCAGTCGACTTCAGTGGGTTTTGTATGAAGACTTCAGGGACCAGTGTTCAATAAAAAGTGCAGATGTGACACTTAGGGACATGGTTTAGTGTTGGACTTGGCTGTGCTGGGGGACCAGTTGGACTCAATGGTCATAGAGGGCTTTTCCAACCTTAATTCTGTGATTGTAATAGTGTCTCACAAAACTGCAGATAGGAGTCTTCTTCCCCTCTCTCACAATAATGAAAAGCAGTCCTAACAAATTATAAAAACCTTCTACAGCTTCCCAACTATTCCAACCTCAGGAATCTGGGGAAAAGAAGCTGTAGCCTCCTAATGAGGCAAACAAAATCAAAAGAAGCATAGGTGAGTGAAATTCTCCTAATTTTAATATATCTGATTATTAGTGTACGACTGAGCTCTCTAGCCCATGAAAATGACATCCTCCACAACACAACTGGGATAGTTTAAGCTACCTTAAATCACTCAACCTGTGATACATCTGAAATGCTAATTAAGCAAGTTTTTTATCCTCACCTCTGCTCTGCTGGCTTTAGTGAAAGCCTGTCTGCCAGGGAGAACTCTCTACAGGTACCGCCAATTCTGTTTGAAGCTGGTGATCTGGGTTTGGCTCATAACATTCACAGTAGATTTACCTGAAAGATCAATAAAAGCACGTTCAAAGCAAGATTGGCTTCATAGAGCCTAGGATGTTATTAATTTATATAAACTTCCTAAAACTTGTACAGTGAAGAAAAAGGGAAAAGCTTGAAAATATTCACAGTATTGTGCAGCAGGGTAATGGAAATAGTATGGCAAAGTTCTGGAATCAGTTTACTTTTTCCAAAAATCCAGCCCTCAAAATAGACACAAATGAAATTTTCAAATATAGCCAGAGTTTTCTGATGTGACATCTCAGTAGGTCCTCATTTTCAGTGGCTTAAACATCTCTTTAAATTATCTCAAATTGTACAAAGCACCCCAAAGTACCTCTCACAGTATACCTCCCACAAAAATTTTTATTATGCAAATCCTTGATTGAAAGCTATGTCTTCTGTCATTGCTAACATGAAGTAGATCTTTGTAATGGAAGAATTCTAAAGGCAATTCTCATTCCCAATCATTAAATGAGACAGGATTTCTTAGTGTGGTACGTGTGATTTCTCCTTTATTTTTTTCATGGTGTATAGTTTAGTAGAATATAAAATCAGAATTTAAAAAGCAATCAAGCAGCCAGCAAGACTTTGATCTTTAAAATGCTGGAATTATCTTTAATCAGAGGAGATTTATAAGTAGTAGTTGAATTAAAGGTGGAATTACTGTCTGGCTTTGTTCGTTTAAATTTTGCTGCTCTTCCCACTCACAAAATTTTTGTCTCAAATATCTCTCCTGTATCCTTTGAGAGGGATTTGTAATAGGCAGTCTTCAACATCAGAATTGGGTTAATCTTCCAGATCTTTAGTGGCAGCACTGTGAGTAAGCAAAGCACTGTGAGCTTGGAGATCCTCATCAGTGAGAGAATATTTGGAGCTCTGGGAATGTGTTTTCCCAAGTCCATGGTGAACTGCCTGAAAAAGCAGAAGAAAAGAGACTAAATCTGGATGGACAATTCCTTGTTTTTTATGTATGCTCCGAAGGAAAAGAAGTCTATTTTCTTTTGAAATCCAACTTCTGGTTTTACTTGTTCTCATAGACTTAATGATTCTTATAATAGAGGATTTTTTTTTAAAATTGGAATAAATATGTTTAAGTGCTTAAAATAGGTTAAAAGTTTTGTAGAAAATTATGCTTCCTTTACATGTCTGATGGGCAATTTGAAACTTGTGATAGGGAGTTCCCTTCCAGGAGAGTAAAAAGAGGAGGAAAAAGGTGTGTACAGCCCATGGGCTCAGATATCACCAGAGCCTTCAGCTACAGCTGAGCTCTCTTTTGTCTTCCTTTGCTACCCAGGTTGGGTTTGCCACTTCAGCAATGACACATCAGTAAGAAAGGACTTATTTCTACCCACAAAGCAAGAAAACTGGTATTTATGGGTATATGTCTTTACCAGGCAGCCATCCTCACAAGAAAACCACAGCTGGAAAAATTTTTATGCACTTTGTAAAATTTTGAAATAATTGTTCCTAACTCCCTCTGAGAAAATTAACATAATTTCAGCAGAAATACCAAAAATTCTAAAAATGGTGGAATGACACCTATAAACAGAGTATCCCTGCTCTCTCAAGGTTTTCCTTAGATTGAAACTGATGGACAGTTCCTTCATCATTCCCACAGAATGATCGGCTTAATATATTTTATTGTAGTATTTGCTGGCTTAGTTCTCATACCTGTGTAAATCTCTTTAATCTCTGAGTTTAAACTCAACACAGCAAAGGTTGGAAGTAATTTTTTTCCTCAATTTTTTGGCACTACCATGACATGAAAGACAAAAATGACCAAGGCAAGCTGGCTGTGTGACTGAATACTGAAGGAGAGTCTTCCATGAACTTCATTGCGTTTACAGATTCTTTATCACCTTCCTCCCAATCCATCCTGAAAGCAAAAAAAAAAAAAAGTTTCTATATGGTTGAAGTTATACAAAGGGGAACTGTTTTAAGAAAGTTTTCAGGGAAGCCAATTAGCCTGTGAAGTAGGAGATGTGATGTGGAGAAGGAAACACTGAGACAGGAGGTTACGTTTCCCTTTCATTTGTTCTTTCCTTTTTTCAGTTTCCAAAGAAGGTGCCAGGTGTTTGTTCACTTTCCAACCCCTGAGAACCAAACTTCGAACCTAATCCACTGAGCCTTTTGCTAACTCAACCCTGCTGGATTTATCCTGCATTACTTAGCACATGCTATCTGGACACTTTGACTGCTTCAGATGATTATGGCTGTAATTCTTTGTGGGGCTTTGCTGCACCACAGCAAAGAATAATAAGACCCTAAATACAGAATGAAAAAAAAAAAAAAAGAAGAAGAAAAGAAGAAAGGAAGAAAACCCCACAACCCTCATCTGTGAATAAAGGTTTTTATAAGCAGCAATAACATTGCGTGCTGCCTGAGTGTTCCTTCTGACAGTCTAACACTGGAAAAAAAAAGTATTCCCATTGCCCCTTTGCAAGGAAAGGTCTAGCTGAGGCAGTTTAGCATTTCTCGGTTTTCCTTTTATTTGTGGGTACCTGGGATTGCTGCTCTTGTAGCTGCAAAGTAGGGCAATGCAACCCACAGATGCAATTTTCACACAGAGAGACCCGGGAAGAATGCTCTTAATAGACATCCAAAGGAAAGGGATAACCAAAGGTCCCTTAAGGAAACAGAGACACATTGTGACTGAATTCTGATAAAGGTGTGAGTCACTCAAACTCCTCTTTCTGTATAAGAAAAGAAGGAAAATCACTATGAGGTTCCCATGCCTGCTGCTTTGGATGAGCAGGAATCTTTATAACTTACACAAACACACTCGTTGACTCTTAATATACCTAAAATATTCATAGTACAGTGTGCTGGAAGATGGGGCTGAGTAAACAAGAACAATATAGGAAAAGAAAGGTGAGGACAAAAGAAAGACATTTTTCAGCTCACTGGTTTTGTGGATCTGGAAAGTGGAAGAGGCTGGAAGGAACATTTTCCAACCACCAATGATGTCATGGGCAGAGATCACTGGAGAGGACAGATTGACTCCTCCAAATTTTATTGTCTAGAATAAGGGTTCATGCTATGGTTCTTACTTAATTCTCATTCCATGATGTCGGCATATATGTGGTTATGTTGGCTTGAGAAAGGGGATAAGATCACATATCCTATTCCTAAACTTTTGGACACAACAGGGTGTTGAAGAAGATCAAAGGGAAGGAGCCCCTCTGCTCTTGAGCCAGACTGGGAGAGCTGGGGCTGTTCAGCTTGGAGAAGACTCCAGGGAGACCTTAGAGAACATTCCAGTACCTGCAGGAGTAGGTACCTCCAGGCCTACAGGAGGCCTACGAGAAAGCTGGAGAAGGACTTTTTACAGGGATATGTAGTGATAAGATACAGGAAAATGGCTTTAAGCTGAAAGATGCTAGATTTAGACTCTTAGGAAGAAATTCTTCCCTGTGAAGGGGGTGAGACCCAGAGAAGATGTGGCTGTTCCATCCTGGGAGTGTCCAAGGCCAGGTTGGATGGAGCTTGGAGCAAGATGAGCTTTCAGGTCCCTTCCAAGCCAACCCATTCTATGCTTCCATGGTTCTGTGTCTATGGTCTAAAAGGTATTTCAGGGCTCTAGTGTTCCCTTTGGGCCATCTGGTGACCCTACTGAGTCTCTCTTATCTGCATAGTGCTTAGAGAGATTTGTGTTATTACAGTGACTCCCTCAGCTCCCTGTACCTACAAACAGCTCTTTCTGAGCTGATCCTTCCATCCATTTCTTGCTTCCCAGGCCCTATTTATCCACCAGCCAATAACACAAAGAGGGGCTGGGTTCCCTCCTGTGATTACCCTGACTCTCCTGAGTGCTCCCAGCCGTGGTTTTGGTCCTTGTTAAGCAGCACCCATGCAGACAGTGTCTGCACACTGCTCAGGGGTTCACACAATGCAGGAGCCATTTCCAGCAGCAGGTGGGATGCAGCCACTCTATTTTCAGGAGGAAGAGTGTCTAAGCATATGGATACAAGCTGTCTCCTCCCAGCTGGTCCTACAGACAGAGAAGGAGCCCTGGCCCTTTTTGTTTAGCCATGTATGGAAGGGAGAACTCTCGCAGCAAACAATAACTTGGGGAGCAGATGTGGTTTCTTAACGTTTAGCTCATTGTCACAGTTTCTAATTAGGTGTTTACAGTTGCAGTTATGAATGCTTATAGTTGACTGTACCCCTTTTGTAAAATGAAAATAAATGTCTCATTTTATGCAGAAAATATTCAGATGCTTTTTTTCAGGTGTATTTTCAGATGCTTCATTATCTATGGTTATGTTTCTGTGGCTGTGCATCACTACCCTCTTAAATGTACATATTTCTCAAAATCATGTTAGTCCTTACACTCTTTGTATCTTTTTTATTGTGCTTTTATGTACCAAAACGGAATGATTGTCTATCTTTCAACCTTTTCCAGGAAACTATTTATTTTCTTTGTTTTCACACTTCCCTGTTGTCCTCCCACCCTTGTATAAATCTTCCTGTGCAACAAAATAGTTGACATAAGTATACATACATACATAATTGATGTGTTCTCTGTTTAATAAATAAAGTGTCTGTCATATAGGGGGCAAGTTTTCTGGTGTTTATATTGTCTGGGTGAGTGATATTTTTAGCTTCTGTCCAGAGGGATGGAAAATTTTGATAATTTCTAGATAAGAAATTGTTACTTTGTAAAGTAAATTCTGATTAAATATGTATCTGATTTCTTCCTTAAACATAAACAATATGAGTGATACCTTAAAAGCACATATCTGTTATATGACAGACTTTCAGAATTGTCAGACTTGATCCACTTGTTTGTTTCACACTGGCAAACAATGCTAGTGGAAAAAAAAATAAAAGAAAGTTTTCCTGCTGTTAATGAGACAGAGGTGACTGTAAACAATAGATGCCTTATAGCTATTCTCAAACAGGAATCAAAGCTGTAATTAAATATAAAACACTGTCAATGATAGGCTCTTTAATGTAACATTTCTCAGTTGCTTTTCCTCTATGAAATAGCTTCACTTAGACAAAAGCTGAGAGTGACTGAAACAAGAGAAGAAAGACTTGTGCCGAAAACTGATTTCTTGTTGCTCATGACACACCAGTCCTGTAGCTTCAGCAGGAAATATTCCTGACTAGAAGTCAGAACATAGCTAATCACAGAATTGTGGTGGCATCTGTGAGACTAAATGGTGCCATGTGAAGACAGTTTGTTCCTGGATGGACATAGGTGTCATCTCAGTCCCGGGAACAGACAGATCCAGACAGCTTTTGCTACCTGCTCTGTTCAGAACTTGGGCTGTCTATTCCCTGAGCTCAGAATAGGCAAGGAATCAGAGAGGAAATAACTTGGGGAAAACTGGTGAAGAGCTGAAGCTGCTTTACGTTTGTATTTTCCCCGTTGTTTTATAACAGAGATGTGGGTGCTGGATGGGTGGCAGCATCCTCCTAAAGCCTGAGGTCTGGAGAAGGCCGCTTCATGAATACACAGAAAAGAGAACAAAGTACAGGGAGTACTGGAAGGCAGAGGCAACTCTCATGCAACTCCTGCCTGAGCTAATCAAAAGGATACAAAAACCTCTGCACAGTCCTTGATCAGCTGTGTGATGCCTCAAGCCAGAATCCAGCCTATGTGTGTAAACAAATAGCAAGCCCTGAGCAAGTACAAGGAAGTAGGCCAGAGGATTTGGTATAAAGAACTACAGTTCTTGTGTAGTGCAGGTTAATTATCTTCTGGTATTGTTTTCCATTCACAAATCAGAAGTAAAACTGATGCTGTAAGAACAGGTTAAAATCTAGACCATGAAATGGAGGTATATAAGCCCAGTACAACTAATTCATTGGTTTTGGGGTGGAACTGCAGTTAAATTCAAGGTGTTGTTATATAAAGGAGAAAAAATATTTCACTTAAAATACAAGAGGAAATAGTCAAAAGAAAAATATCTTTTCTCAGTTTATTCTGAACAGCTCTACCACAGGAGGGTGGTGTGGCACTGGAATGTTGCCCAGAGAAGATGTGGCTGCCCCATCCCTGGGAGTGTTCAAGGCCGGGCTGGATGGGGCTTGGAGCAACCTGGGATAGTGGAAGGTGTCCTCTCCATGGCAGGGGGTTTGAACCAGGGCCACCTTCTCCAGGGTCACCTTCTCCAGGGTCACCATCTTTATTTCCCAAAACAGTAGAAATAATGAGCTTGGTTTGTTGTGCTTTGAAGAGTTTGAGCTTTCTGATGTCTAATAAACTTCAAACACTGAGATTTTCCCACTCCTGAGCTACCCAGTGCCCCTTCTACACGGAAACTCTAATAAACACGCGTTGAGTTTACATTGCAGCTGTCTCGCGATGGAATCACAAGAAAATATTTTTTCTCCTTTACTGAGCTAGGCTTTAACATTCCTTGGAATTTGGTGTCATTGGCAAAGTTGTTGACAATGACTAATATGTTAATAAGTGATTAGGCAGAAACGGATGAACATGTGAAAGCAGACACATGCGCAGTCCCAGCTAAACTTCGCACACTACCAAGCTTTATAAGAACCAGGCTTGGAGGATTCTTCTCCCAGGTGACAAGTGACAGAATGAGATGAAATGGCCTCAAGTTGCACCAGGGGGAGTTTAGATTAGATATCAGAATTTTTTCTGCATGATAAATAAAGCTTTGGAACACAAAGCCCAGGGAAGTGATGTAGTCACCATCTCTGGAAGTGTTTGAATAACGCGGATATAGCACTTGAGGACACTCTTTAATGGTAAACATGGTGGCTGATAACAACTGGATGTGATGATTTTGGAGGTTTTTTCCAACCTTAATGATTTCATTGATGTTTTAACGTTGAGAAACTGCTTCAGGGCAGGGAGAACAGCACAGAGATGTCCTGTTTTCTTTTACACTAGGGTTGAAACCACCCTGTGGGGACAGCAGAACCACACTGAATGGATAAGGAGCAAAGAGCCAGACTCTGCTGCAGACATGAGCCCAGCCTTCTGAGCCACTCTTACAACCTGTCACTGGAAGCAAGGGAGCCCAGACTCTTGTTAATACAGACAAACAACACTGAATTGTAGATGCCTGTAAAGACACATACATAGCTTTTATTGTAGAACAACTTGGTTGCACAGGAAAACAGGTATAAAGACATTTTTGTTGCTGTTATCTATAGTAATATGTATAGTAATAGTAATATAAAAGCATAAAAATAACACTTGTGAAAATGTATAAGAACTAGAAGGAAAGGATGAAAAATCTCACTACCTGTAGGCCTCATGACAAGGTTTGGTTGTTGCAATTTTGATATCTTTTGGTTCAAGAGGTCATAACCTGCTTCAAGAGGTCATAATCTGGGTCAAAGTGAGGATTCCAGACCAGATCCATCGAGTGGTGGGGGAAAGCCCAGAACCCAACATGAATTTGGTTTAGATTCATTCATGTTCAGCTGGGAATGCCCAGGTACCTCCCATGGGGTGGAGAGTTTCAACTGGATGATGTAATGTGGATCAGAGGACATTTTGGGAGCTCCTGACACCTTCTAAGACAATCCAGCTGCCTATTACACCAGCTCGGTTAAGTCAACTACATTCTATTTTGGCCCATCACGCGACTGAACATTTTCAGGCTGCTTTTAATTGTCCCAGTACTCCAGGGGAGTTCTCACAGCTTGAGCAGGGACAAAGAGTCAGGACCTGCCTCCAGGGTTTGCCTCTTTCCTTATCTCACAGCCTGAGCTGGTGGGCTCTGCTGGGGCAGTTACTTTGCACATCAGCAGCTTCCCCCTGAATGTTTGAGCCATCAGCATTCCAATCTCTTTTTTTTGGCAAAACTTGTGGATATATTCTTCTCCTGAGGCTGGACAATAGTAGTCACTTTATTTTATCCCAAATTAACAGTCCAAATTCCATTAGTAGGCATATTTGAGGAGTGGTGGGCTGTGGTGGCCATCAATTGACAGTTGTTTCTTTGCAGCTACAGAGGGAAAAAGTCATCCAGTGATTTTAACAGTGTTGAAGCTGTTTTGGTCTCTCACAGCCACCCAGCACATCCGCAGAATGGGAATGACTTAAGTGTAACAGACATTAAAAAAACCCCAAAAATAAGAAGCATGAAATTAGGAAGAGGGGAGAAGAGGTGTTGATTGAAGTTCAGATAGAGTAAGGGGGAGAGAAGACATTTTCCAAAGTTTTTTTCAGTAATCAGAAGTTTGTGTTAATTGAAATTAGGTAAAATTCCTCCTATCAAGACTGTGGCCTGTCACACCCTAGTCTGCTATCCACTCCTGCAGTTTCAGAAAGCCATTCCCCTCCTGGCCTGGTAAAACATTCCTAGGTCTTTGCTAGCTGCCAACCATCACAGCCTGAGTGCATTCTGCTATTAAAAACCAACCAGCAGCCCTTCATAGTTACCACTATTGCTAATTAAAACAGGTCAAAGAATGATCCCAAATGCCCAGCTGCTTATTGTCCCTCCTGCTTCACTGCTGGGGTGTTCTCTGTCACAGCTGAAGTCTGTAGCGACAGGAAAATCTTCCAGACAGAGCCTCAGCATGACTTGGGGGTAGCATACAACATCCCATAGCTCATGGGACATCTTGTGGAGTGCCAAAATGCTTCAGGTTTGACTTCCATCCTTTCACAGGATTCCAACAAATTCTAGGAGGCTTTGCAACCTCAAAGATTTCTGCATGGTTTTGTATTGCGCACATGAAGCTTTTCCTTGTTGCAAGACAAGAAAACACCATTCTGAGGGTGAACACTTCTGACTGAAATTAAGGAGAATTCATACAGAAGGTGACTCTACTGTTGGAATTATAGGGACCCCCACATTGAGCCCCACAGAGATCCAGAGGCAAGTGTAATTCAGTGTGAACATTGCCAACTTTGGCTTCAAGTCCAAAGAAATGAGAGACTCTAGAAAGGAACAGCTTCACTACCCCAGAGAATTTTTTTTTCTTTTTTCCTTATGGTATTTATGTGGTTTCTCTCATCACAACATGGAAGATATCTCACAAGCATTTCTGTTTGTTATCTCACAGCTTTGTTCCTGCTCACAATTCAGGTAAGGATCTGGCACTCAGAGTTTTATCTTGAACTCACGTCAAGTCAACTCTTACTTCCTCTTGATCATTTTGATGGCCAGAGATTATATTAATGTCTTATTCCTTGGCATGTTATTGTCTACAGAACTTAGTATGTCTCAGTAATCTTGATTTGACAGGTGGCTCATAGTCCACTGACTTGCAGCCTCTTAAATGACGGGTAGAGCAAGTGGCTAAAAATTAAGTGCTTGGGGAATTTGTGCCCTAAACACCACAGAAAATATACCCAAGTTTATGTTATTGTATTTGTAACAAATGTCTACATACTGTGTAGTAGAGAGAGGCTGGATATTATAGTATTATAGTATCAACTAAATTCCTTTAGCCCAGTAATTTTCTGTGCTGCACAGTGTTTTGCCTGTTTTGCCTAGATGTCTGTCCAGGATGGAGCAGATTTGATCCATCTCCTGTTTCGTACCTGACAGCTCCAAGCCAAAGTCTTCAATATTATAACACATTCAAAGGGCAAAATTTCCTTTGTTTAGACAACTGATATGAGCCAGAATCTACCCTAATAAAATCATATAATCACAGAAAGTCTTGGGTTGGAAGGAACCTTTAAGATCACCTAATTCTAATCTTCCTGCCACTAGCAGGGATGCCACATACTAGATCAAGTTGCCCTATCCAACCTGGCCTTGAACACTTCCAGGGCTTGGACATCCCATAACAATGAGAGTTTTGTCCCCCAGTGTACTTTCAAACAGCTAAGTTTGGAGCTGAGTTTCACTTGGTTTTCTTGAACCTTAGGTCAATAATCCACTGGGGCCATTTTAAAGTCTAGAAACTTATTTTAATTGCATCATGAAAAAATAATATTTGGCACAGTATTTTGTCTACTAAATTCCCTCCACAGAGTTATGCTCTAACTTTTTTAGCTCTACAGTTCTTTTTCTTCTTAAAACTAAAGGACTGACTTGAACAACAGTCAGGGCCTTCAGATTCCTCAAGGACCCTTCAGTCTATGAGCTTCACAAAAGCGAATCAACTGCTTCAGCTAAGAAAAAAAAAGCTGCTTCACACTCAGAGTCAACCTGGTAATATTTTCCCAGTGCACAATGGCACTGGTCACCTTCTTCCTAATTAAATGTCACCCCAGTAGACTGGCACCAAAGTGTTTTGAAAAGTTCTCAACAACAACAGTTTCTTCTGTGATGTAGCTTAAACATGCACATTATGCTCTGTTTTGATTGATTGATGAACCTCAGTGCAGTGTATATAATAATGTGCTAAATGTTACATATGCCCTTAGTGGGTAATTTCAGGAAATTATTAAAATGTGCTTCTTTTAAAAGGTTTGGTAATGTGAGTCACAGAGACGCTTGACAGACCCAATGCTGATTAGTGTGGGTGACCACAGTGTACTCGAGGCTTTGATATTTCTTGGCTTTTTCTTGGTTTCCCGGAGGCCCTTTGGACAAAGCAAGAAAGATGGCTGAGACACCCTTGGCCTTCTGGGAAACTCAGTGACATTTAAAGACTGCTGGGGCCTATTCTGTTAATATCTAAACTAATTAAAATCAAATCATAATTGTAGGAGCTTGTTCACCAGAATTCTAATCAGACTCGGAGCGACGCACGCTGCTGTGCTAACGGCTGTCTCAGCTCCGTGAGAAGTGTTTTACCACACAGCCAATTGCTCTCAGTGGTTTGTCTGGATCTTACAACCTGCTCCTTAGATAAGAAATGTCACTTCGAATGCAGGGTGAATGCTGCCTTCAACATTTCCTCTTTCCAGGTACACTGAGCACATTTTGCTGCACCATGTAATGGGGTATTTTTCGGGGTGTGGAAGGCTTGTATGTACCCAGTGTGTTTTTGTTCGGACTGAATGTGATATCCTGCACTGAACTTCCACCTTCCACGGCCTCAGCTTCCTTTTGAGGTGTGGCAGAGGGACAGGCACCTGTCTCTCCTCTCTATTGAGTCGTGACAGGACTAAGCAGGAGAGCATGGAGATGTTTTGGGGTGGTTTAGGTTGGATATCAGGGAAAGGTTCCTCCCCCAAAGGGTTTTGGGGCACTGAGCAGGCTCCCTAGGAAATGGACACAGTCCCAAGGCTGCCAGAGCTCCAGGAGAGTTTGGACAATGCTCTCAGGCACAGGGTGGGATTGTAGGGGTGTCCTGGGCGTGGCCAGGAGTCGATGATCCTGGTGGGTCCCTTCCAGTGGGAGATATTCTGTGATTCTGTGTCACTGAGGCTGGGGAAACTCATGGACAATATGTCAGGGCATCCCAAAACCATTCGGTAAACGATGGGGAAGCAGTTATAGGCTGAGCTGAATTAAAGATATGCCTGATGAAGTACCTGCAGCTGCTGAAGTAAATGTCTGTCAGCTTAGCTCTGGCAGGTCTTATTTTTAACATCTGTGTGTTCAGTGTCACCGTGTGCAGTGAAATACCTGTGTCAGATCAATAAGACACTCCTACTGCTGAGGAAAACAGCATGAGAATATAGCAAGTATTAAGGCATATAGGAAAGGCTTATTAATATTTAGCAAAACTAATCTGTTTCTCACTAGCCAAAACATGCACATCCAGCCCTTTTGGGAAGACAGCTTTGAAGATTCCCTAAGTTGAAATGAGGTTTTTCTGCGCTGTATGTAACCATTCATATTCTCTGTGGGCTAAATCTTATTCCATAATTTTGAAGTCAACCTTTGAGATTTGGGAGATCATTAGAGGGTTTGTGTATGTTTTCTTCATTCTGTTTTGCCAGATAGACCAAATGTAGTCACTTTCTAGATGGGAATCTGATTTAAATAATATGACTTTGCTAACATTACATTTTGAATTTATCTTTATTAAGGCTGCATTTTAATTTCATTCCATGTATCCTCATTAAGCAACTGTTTGCTCCCTCAGGCATTTTTTCAAGCTAACTTTTAATCTACCTATTGGCACTCAAAGCTGTAAAAGTTAAAGCCAATTTGAATTTTTATTTGAAAATCTGTTAGATTTTTTTCCCCTTTATAGAACTGCAGGCATTTTGCTTTTGCTAGAGATGGTTTATTTTCCCTATATAATCTGATAAATATTAAATTAAATAACACATATTCATATCAACGTGTTGTATGCAAAGCCCCGTTCTTCAGAACACTATAGATGAACCATAATAGCACTTTATTTTATACCACTACTGCAGAAAGTATCCCTGAAATCCTGTCATTGTAGCCCTCAGATGCTGGATTGCCATTGAAATTAGCAGTAAGTGGGCCTAAAGGACTTACATTTCCCTTATTTCTATTGATTTTGACTTCTCAGTCATGCACACACTGCTTTAAGCTGACAGGTGATGGAAGAAAGTTCAGTGAAAGTGGAAGCCACTGATGGGGAGCTGCTCTACATAATGTCACATAATGTGATTTCTCTGGACATACAACCACGGCAACATTGCAGCACATATAAAAATTTCTTTTTCTATTATGGCACACTCAAAGAATAAATTTGTCTTCTGCTATACACAATACCTATAAACTTAAGACCCTACCCCTCTCCTCATCCTTCCCTTCCTCCTCCACTGCCTGCATTTCTCCCCCTGCAATCCAGCTGAAGTGTCTTTATCTAGAGAAACAAAATTGTTGGTCCTTGGTTTGCTGTAATCCTTCATTCCCAGGGCTTACACAGCCTACAGTTACTGACTGCTCTCAAACTAAGTTATCGTTTAGAAATATTCTTCTAGCTCAGCATCTTGTTTTGAAAAGCTGGGTGCTACCTTCAGCAAAAAAATAAATAAACCCTCTAAAGTAGGTCAGGAATCAGAACCAAAAAGGCTGCTCAAGGCAGGCTCAGATCTGTAGGTATTTGCAATTTTAACTCACTGGTTGTTCAAAACAAAACTAAAGCTCCTGAGCATACAGCGCAAACAATAGCAAGCAAAAATGGTTTGTATTATAGGCATCTGCATCTGTCTTAATTATTACCTGCTTGGAGACATATAAATAAAAATGTGTAGAACTATAGGTAGATATAAATTGATATAAATTGCACAAACAGAACTAGATTTTTTTTTCTTGTGATGTTTACTGGTTTAAGTTTTAATTTCATACACCCTTTCAATTATGACTGGATTTTCTTGTAAGCAACCCTCAGAGTTTGCTGCTGCAAATGATTGTTCTGACTAAAAATAATTCTGCTGAGAGCAGTGAGATCACCTGTGCTTTTGTGGACTCTGCACAGAGACAATGCAGGCACTGAGCAGAAGGAACAGCAGAGAAAGAAACTTTTCAGATAAGGAAAATGCCCATGTTTGGGCTATTCCAAATGGCCTTTTTAATCTACTGCAAAATTTTTTCCAGCAAATATTGCTTCTCCATTGCAAGATGTTTCCAGCCTTGCTATCTCAGACTCATAATATTCCTATCTCAACAGTAAAAATAGTCTACGTACTGTTGGTGGGAAGTCGCTAGAGGAAGATGCAGCAAGGGAGATACCTTTGCAAACAGATTTCTCCTTTGGTTAGACAGAGTTTTGCTTTCTCAGAGTCATCCCAGACTCCATTTCTTAATTTGTTATGTGTACACAATTGGCAGGCATGGAGAAGGAGAAAAATCCAGTACCACATATGTCTCTGTCAACAAAGGGCTTTTCTTCTCAGTTGATCCAGCAAGTCCTCATGTTTTGGGCCAGGCTAAGCTCTTTTGAAGGAGGAAAAATTATATTATCCTTATGTACATGCTCCAGGTTGGACCACCTGAGTAACCTGGTCTAGGGGAAAGTATCCCTGCCCATGGCAGGGTGTTGGAACAAGATGATCTTCAAATTTCCACCCAATTCAAACCATTCTGTTTGTCTGTGATCCCATGAAAAAGGTAACCACCACTTTCTTAGACTGACTTATTAGCAAGCCCAGTAAAACATGGAAAACACCCTAATGAGTGTGACTTAGACAGGATAAACATAAGCGTGAAAAAGAAGCCACTCTTTTACAACCCTCCTCTCAGTATTGCACAAGGTGTGATCCGAGTCAGCCCCTGTACTGAATGAAAGAATTAAAAGTGATCCAGAAAAGACATTGTTGATAGTAATAAATGCAATCAAATAGCAGAAGCCGGCTCAGACAAATGTTTCCATCTGACCTTGAAGTGACATGATTTTAAATCTCAGGTAGGCGGTAAATTCATCTGACCTGTCCCTGAGGAATGTGAGCTCTGACTCCCAGTTGGGCTGGAAGTTCATGTATCCAGCATAATGACTTCTGTTAGAAAGTAATAGATTGAAAATGGAAAATTTTTACTGACATTATGGGCTGCCATTGGGTACTTAGTGGGGGACTTCTTCATTCATTCCAGTCTGGCTTCTGGACAGATCTCAACATGTTCTTGTTATAGCTGGAACTACAGTCAGAACCTTCCACTGTGTTCAGGCTTCGATTTTCATAATTCCTTTTCCATAAGTACATATAATTTCTGTGTGCAATTATTACTTTTTGTCTGCATAATTTTGATCTCAATTCTAAGACACAAATGAAAGACTAAAAGCAAAGACAATCTCTGATTTTAATGGTTCAAATTTATAGTTCTTGCATCACTAAAAGAAAATCAGGCAAAGAGAGTCTTCTGACCTCACAACTTATCCCAAACCATTATCAAATAAAATCTGGATTTTTCATTTCCTGGGCTAAAATGCCCTTTAATTGCAGATAATTGCAAGTTTATGCATCTCATTAAATCAGCCACTGAATACAGGTAACTTTTACTCATGAATTAAAAGTTGCATCTTGAGCCACTTTCAACCTTGTCCAGCTTTATTTCAGCACTACATTTTCATCTCAGATAGGAAAAGGAGGGAAACAGAAGTGAGGTCAGATGCTCCTGACTCACTATTCAGTGCCTTCTCCTGATTAAAAATCCAAGTCATGCCATGATAAAAGGACCCTAACTTAAGGATAAATTATTGAAAACACAGGGCTGCTTTTATAAGTGGAAAATAATTTTCACACAATGTATCTTCCTTCTTTCTTTCCTTCCTTCCAAAAACACAAAATTAAATACCACTGTCCTGATTTATACTGTTTAAGCACTCAGCCTTGCTTCTTCTTAAGGTCCATGTGGGTTTCTTACAGGAAAATGGCTGAGGAACTGTTTTTGCTTTTAACATGTCAAACATTAACTCTTATTCAGACCTTGTTCATTAGATGATCCCATTGATTGCCCACCAATGCTCTCAGCACTGCACTGACTTTGCTTCTGTTTTCAGAGGTCTTGGTCCTTTTATCTGACCAAAGGTTGGGCAAAATAATTTCCTTTCTGCTGTAGGCTTTTGAGGGTGTTTGTTGAACCAGTGCAACACATGGGCAGCTGAGCCAGTGCTGGGGTGGGTTGGAACTGCTGTTTGGTCATTTCCTGACATTAGGATTTCAGCAAGACCACCAGCTTGATGCTCCTGAACAGTTACCAGGAAAGTCTCTAAATGAGCTGCCACTTGAATAAAGCATAAGCAGGATAAGGAATATGTGATATCCCTGCATGAAGTCCAACATGAAAAACTGTAATCTGGGACTTAACAGAAGGTTATATTGGGAACTTAGCAGTGAAGAATCCTGTTGGGAAAAAAAAAAGTTTGAAAAATTGCTTCTAGCACAATATTTTAAATTCTACTATTTTGGGGGAAGACTTGTAGGATTTTACAGAAAACTTACTCAAACCGTAGTGATACAGTTTCTATCACATTGAATAATGTCATCCCTTTATGAGGCAAATTTGTTCATATCCCACACAAATTTGGCACCACTATAATTTTTCCAATCACATGCATTTATTTATATCAGAAATATTGAATCAGAGTATAGAGGTAGACTACAAAGCTCAAATTATCCATTTGGAGCATGCTTGCTGATATTCTAAGTTTCATGCTGTAAATACTTTTTTAGGATCTTATATTACAGTGAAGTTGTGAGAAGTGCAGTCAGTATTACCAAAAGGTCTTATGGATTTAATGCAGTTTCACAGATTTAATTTTTACAGAAAGAAATAGAAAATAGTGCTTGCAAAAATAATGATGCATTTCTAAGTCATCACCTCCAAAAGAAAGTTTTCAGATCTTTCACTTGGAATGATTAAAAATAAATAAAAAAGAAAGTTTCAACTTTTAATTTTTGGTATGGTAACATTGTGATTTGGAGGGTGACAATGGTGTTAACTTGGTCAAGGAAGTATCAGTCACACAGAAATTAAAATATTTGAGCTAAAAAGTGCTAAATAATCTAAACAAAACTAAACTACGAGAGGTTGTGGAACTCCTCATCCCTGGAAATGTTCAAGACAGGTTGGATGGGACTTGGAGCAACCTGGGACAGTGGAAGGTGTCCCTGTGCATGGCAGGGGACTGGAACTCGATGAGATTTAAGATCCCTTCAACCTAAAACATTCTGTGATTCTGTGATCAAGGCATAATATGTGTCCACTGTAAGCAAAGACCCAGCTGGCGTAGCATGAAACCACAGGCACACACTGCTGACTCTTCTCCCCTACTGCCAAACTTGCTCGACCACATGGAAAAGAAAAACATGAGTGAAGGAATCAGCAGGTTGGTCAAAGAAAGATTTTGTTCTAACCTCCCACTGACACTGAGTTTCACAGGCAACCAGCAGGACTGGCCTAAGGCCAAAAATAAACTTTTTATTTGGCTCTCTCAGCAATGGAGATTTGACTCGTCCAACACAGAACTTCAGCAAATTTCCCTGGAGCAAATGAAATTTCATTCAGATCAGGACTGGCAAAAGCAATTCTAGAAGATGGGTGGCTTAAATTGGGTCCCTCATGTTGGTTTTCACTCCTATCAGCAGCTAAAGAGTCATTGCTCTAAAGAGTCCTGCTTACATCAACATATTTTAAAAAAAAAGTCTAGATGTATTCAGTGTCTACTTTATGCACTATGAGGGAAAAAATTAAATAAAATTCCAGTTCCATTTCTTCTCTAAAGATTTTTCTGGAATCACATGAATAAACCTGTTGGTGCACACGTCTATGGACTTTCTTTATTCAAAGAATAGACCAGGAACCATCTTTAAAAGAGTCCCATGACTGGGCTTGATTCTGTAGTTAAAAAAGAAAGACATAATAAAAAAAAAGAAGAATTTTTAATTCAAACTATGTTTCTCCACAAATCTGAGGGCATTTCATGTCTGAATCACAACAGTCAGCTTCAGGATGTAAATCTTTTCCATTACCATAAACTTGGTGCCTCTCAGAGAAAAAAATAAAATAAACCACAAAATTCTGAAAAATGCAGAACTAAACTGTCATTTTAGTTTTCATACAGAAAATGTCATTTCCTCCTATGATGGTTCTCTCCTATCTCTAGTTTTTTTATCCTCAATACTATAACTCTTATCTCTTCTTTTGCATTCTGTGACATTAAGTAAAACAGTGCTTGTGGAATCTTCTTTTCTAATTTCACTTTTCTTTCTTAAACATGACTCTCAATAAAATAAACCCCCCAAAAACTTATTAGCTATTCTAAACCCATTTGATCATACTCCAAAGCCCAAGTGAAGCATGAAGAATAATTTTCAAGTTTTATATTTTAAAAACAATTGAATACTTCTAATCCTAGGTGTCCTGATCCCATGTGTTAGTTGCAGAATGAAGTAAATAACCTTCTTCTGCATTTGCATTTTAATTTTCTTTCAACATTTTGCAATATAGATTTTCATACAGAGAACACTTCTCTTTCTTTATAAACAGATGCCACTCTAGCTGTCATTTCAAAGATGTGTGACTGAATTTCTGAAAGTCTAAGAGACATGTTAAAAGTGACATGAAGTAAAGCAAAATGATTTGACTATTGTTTCAAGTGTTCTTTTTTAAAATTTAAATGCAAAAAAGAAAAAGCCCTGAAGATATTATTCAGCAATACTAGCAATGGTATTTCTATAATCCTTTAAATTTCTAAAGTTCCTATGTAGACAGTAATTAATTTAAATAATACCCACGACTTTTAGATGCTAATATTCACCTTGCAAAATAAATTGATTTGTTTGTCTGTGGGTGTTCTTGAGGGCTACACAGGCACAGACTCTACAGTCATTTGTCAGTCTCTAATAAGAAACAGAAGTGACATCTGTCATGCATTCCAGTAAACACATTAAGCAAACACAATAGGACCCCAAAATGTTTACTCAAGTACTCTAATTAATTGTGACTCACTGGAACAGAGTTTTCTATGAATTAAACACAAAGATCCATGCTCTCTCCTCCCCCTTGCCATAGCTTTTTGTGCAGTGGGAAAAGATTTAAACTAAAGACTTCCCTTCTGGCTCTGCCAAGGTGCATTTTTTCCTCATAGACTTGACTTGCAGTAGAAGTTGATGTGAGAGTTTGTCATGGCTGTTTTGACAGTCCGGTCATCCTAATCCAGGGATCTGGTCCCTGTGGTTTGTCAATTATCCTACTAACCCTACAGCGAGAGGAACACTCAAGGCACTGAACTGTCATCCAATAACCAAGAAATAATGTCAGCAGCCAGCGAGTAGGGATTGCGCGAGATGGGGATGTTTTTGACAACAGAGAAGTGGGGATCATTTCGGCATTTATTTTATTTATAGGCATTCGTAACAAATTAATTACATCTCACTGCAAGGCTTCACTAAAACTTGCTGCATCCAGACCTGCCTGCACACACAGGGTGATGAGCAGGACTGAGTGCAGGGATTGCAGCACGGCAGATCCAGGCGTGGAGGTTCGATTCCCAGTTTTGTTCACTCCTCTCCTGTGACCTTGAGCTTGTTACTTGCCTTGGATATGTTTCAATATCCCCCCGGATAAACTGAGGATAAAAGCAGGCACTCTTAAGAGCAGGCAGAGCCTTAATCAATTAATTCCTGTAAAGGACATTAAGATCATTTAGCAAAAAGTAGAATTAAAGTGCAAATTATGCTAAGGTCCTACTGGAATGAAAGGCAAGTGTGTTTAAAAGGGGATTTAGATGCAGAAGGTTAGACAGCGAGGAAAATCTAGGTGGAGGATCACAAGAGGCTTGATTCTGATGCAGTGTGTAACAGGATAATTTGGCTTAACTCCCCACTTAACACTAACAAAGCAGGCTCTGCCCTGGATTCTCACACTGATCTATGATTGCACTGATTCAACCAACTCAGAGTTCAAATTTTTGGCTCTGCAACTTCTCATAATTAGACCTATAATCTCAGTTTTTTTCATTATTTTAGAGTATTTTCTCCTATAGTTTCTCAAGCACACATTTGCTCAAACCTTGTTGAAGTAAGAAAATATGTCAGAAAAAATGAAGCAATAGAGACAAGCTAAACCTCTGGAGTCATCCTGTTTCCAGGTGAGCCACAGGCACGACCATCAGGCCTGGGTGATAGAATGGGTGTTAATGATGGCCTCCTACACCTTTAGTTCTGAGTTTAGATGTGGTAAAGCCTCAGCAGTAACTGATTCAAATTTTCTACCACCTGAAAGCTCTGAATGCACAGGGTATGAGATGGATGAATTTCCTTGGCATCCAACCTACCCTTGAACACTTCCAGGGATGTGCAACCACAGCTTCTCTGGACAACCTGTGCCAATCACCACCCTCGCAGGGAAGAATTTCTTTATCCTTTCTAATCTCTACCTTGCCCTCTGTCAGTTTTAAGTCTTTTCCCCTTGCTCTATCACTGACCTTATGAAAGGTCCCTCCCCAGCCAACACAATATTGGGGTGAATTCTGATAAAACACAACTGATATGAAGTTTAATAATTTAAGAGATTGTTTTAAGACTGTTTCTGGTAGACTGAACAATTTAGATCTCCCGTTTATGGTGTCTGGGAATATTTATTCTTGACACTGGTATAGAAAAGGAAAGGAGAAATTTTATGACAATCTTCTGAAGGAAAAATTCCTCCAGTTGTAGATGCTATTTCAAAACCACGTGTGCAACCATTAGAACAACTAAATGAAGATCATGTTGTTTATGAAATATGAACATATTTCTCCTACATACCTGTTACTGACTAAATATCCACATCCACTGCTGGTAATTAGGGAAGTCTAGGTAACCAGAGATGCCTCAAAATGTCTGTTTAAAATCATCACCTTCATTTGCAGCTATCTTAGTGGGGAATTAAAATCTGGAGACCAGGACTTGTCATGATCATGTCTGACATTACACTAGAACTATTTCCATTGCAGAATTGTCAGCAAATCTGGAAAACAGCTGGAAGCCAGTCCAAGAAAATATTATATTTAGCAATGTGTTGCTGTGTGAATATCACCTCATTGTGAAAAATTTAGACCATCTTCTTCCTGAAAACCTTGAAAGTATTTGCCCTATATAGAAAAAAATGAAAACCAAGCCTCTGAAACTTTGAAATAGCTTAAATGAGAAACAACTGATGCAACTGACACCAGCTAAAGCTGATTGTCATTGTCTAGATATTCAGGTTGCTTAGGGTAACTTTTTAGACACAAAACTGTTATCTTGCATAAAACATTACAAAAATCTGTGCTGGGTGTGGATATTTGCAATAATTATGACAAAATACATGGTCTAATGTGGAAGGACCCATTAAGTAAGCAAACAACAGTCAGCTCCCAAAACCATAAATGAATCAACATCTCTTCTCAAATGAAGCCCATTAAACTCCTTTTTTACCCATGCACCTCACCATTTTACATTTTGAATATGATCCCTGTTGTTGTTGAAATGTCAGTCAAAAAAACCCTTTTTTATGGTGGTTTATATACTTGCCTTCTTGTAAAGGTAAATTCCATAGATATTTCACATCCTGATGGGGGTTGCATTGATTAAGCCTCTGTGAAAAAAAAATGCAGCAGAATCCCCACAGATCTCACTCCCAAGGGCCCAGAAAAGAGGATAAAATTATTTTATACCAGCAACTTTGGGAGCATCAATAGCTCAGAATCATGGAATAGCCCTCTAAGGTCAGTTCCAATAGTTCCTCTAGCACCACCAAGACCATCTCTAAACCATGTCCCCAGGTGCCACATCTAGCTTGTAAATGCCTCCAGGGGTGGTGACTCCACCACTGGCCTGGACAGCCTGTTCTAAACTTTGACGACCCCCTTCCCTGAGGAAATTTTTCATAATATCCAATCTAAACCTCCCCTGGAGCAACTTGAGGCCATTTCCTGTGGTCCTGTCCCTGTTCTCTGGGAGCAGAGCCTGAACTCCCTCAGCTGTCCCCTCCTGCCAGGAGTTGTGCAGAGCCACAAGGTCCCTCCAACCCTCCTTTTCTCCAAGGTGAGCCCCTTTCCCAGCTCCCTCAGCTGCTCCTTATCAGACTTGTGCTCCAGGCCTTCCTCACCTTCATTGCCCTTCTCAGGCTTCAGGCCAGAGTCTTCATCCCACTCTCAGCAGGAAGGACACCCATTTTTCAGAGCTGTTTTGCTTTTTTAAAGATGGGAATGCTGATAATATGAGCATGTCTGGAAATATTCAGCTGTGGTAGGACCTGTGCCTGGGAGGTGGATTTTTCACTTACTGTTTGTTAGGTGGTTGAGGGAATAGAGTAAACACAGCCCATCCCCTGACTCTCCCCACGCGGATGAGTCTAACTCCAACACCTCAGAATATCCATAAACACTGGATACTTTAAAACTATTTGCGGTAAAGTTGGATTATCAATGAGAAACTTTAAACCTCTAAGACTGCTACTTGACAATTTGTCACTCAACTTCAGCAAAACTATAGGGGAAAAACACAATGAATTAATGAATAGCAACAAATCCCCATGACAACATGTTACTTCATTAAAATTTTATCAGCATTCTTCCTAGGGAAAGCATGCCTTCTGTTCTACGCTGAGCTTCTTCTACAGTGTTTTACAGACAATTCACAGCATTCTGGCGCTTCAAAATTAGTTCCTGTGGAGAGTGAGCTACACACAGACTCTAGATTGTGTCACACAGCGATCTCCTGGGTGCCATGATGAAGTTTTGCCTACATTTTTTGTGTGTATCTTATGCCTTAAACATTAATCAAGCATTTCCCAATTGCTTTCCCTGAGAATAGGTTAATTAGCTGCAAATGCGTCTCTGTGTTAATTTTCAGCAAATGCATTAAACTGCATTTCATAAATATTTTCCTAGCAAGCAAAGGAAAGCTTTGAAAGGAAAATGTTTTCATTGCTTTTGCTGGGGCTCTATCTTATGAATTTTTCTTTTCTTCCTCTTTTCTTTTTTTTTTTTTTTTTTTTGTGTAGAGATCCATAAAACAGACCCATTGGTGTTCAGTGTATTCCTCAGTGTGGATGTAAGAAAAAAAAAAAAAAGAATAATAAAAATTGTTGCTAGATACTGTAAGCTTGCCAATATAAGCTTAGGATTTGATTAAAAAATTCTCTGCACAGAAGCACTGAATTTAGTTTCTTGGAAAATTAAATTATTTTAAAGAGGAAAAAGATTATATGTAGTTCATGGGAAAAAGGCTGAAATTACTCTTGTAAATAAATAATGGCTCTTATGGATATCAGGAACATGTTCTTGTTCTATTAATAACATTTCCCTCAGATTATGGCGGTCCACTTACTTACTGCTAGTATTTGGCTCTAAAAGCACCTAGAAAGTATCACGTCCCAAAAACTTTGCAAGTCAAACAGATTTTGGATGCAGGGAAGGAAATTAATCCCTAGTTTTTCACTCATGAACTAAAGTGTTCGCACAGGGATTTGGGTGTTCAAGTAAGCAGCTAAACAGTCAGGCAGAAGGAGGCAGAATTAAGTGTCCATATTACTATATAAGGTCTGAGCCAGATGAAAAATATTAAAAAATCATGTTTCTTTATCATTAGCTAGTTTTTTTCTACAAACAATAAGCCCTGTAAAAGGAAGACACCAAATCTTCTTACCTCCAGCCAAATCCCTGAAATGCACATTCTCTCCTTTTAGCTTCATGAATCTTACCAGTCTTGAGCAGTGGTCCTGGAACAAACATTTAGAGATCTGTCTGTGGAATACTAAAGTAGTGAGAACATCCGGTTTGAATGTGGGAAGTGCTGTCATAACCATCTCATATCTTGAGAAAAGCCTGCAAACCAGGTCATCTGCCTTCCACATGAGTGGTCTTATCACTGGCCTCTTAGGTCTATTTATTTCAACCCTGTATTTTTTTAATTATTTGAATTCATTGTAATCTTACTAACAGGCTCAATTCTGAAGAAGCTCAACAATGTAAATCCCTGAAGTGATTCAGTAGAATTAATAT
The DNA here is from genome assembly GCA_025920805.1 of Petroica traversi. Lineage (NCBI taxonomy): Eukaryota > Metazoa > Chordata > Aves > Passeriformes > Petroicidae > Petroica > Petroica traversi. The sequence goes on along the minus strand of JAHLSL010000038.1, from coordinate 14,192,981 downwards.
TTTCAGGTTGAACCTGAGGTTTTTTTTGGAAAATGAGTTTAGGTGGGCATGGCCAGTTCAGCAAAGCCAAGGCTGAACAAAAACACCTGATTACACAGTGAAGATTGTTATAGGAAATATAAATTCCAGTGGCACTTTTCCTTCAGTTGCACCACTGAGATAAGGCCTGAAAGGTACCTAAATGACATAAGATTTCATTACATTCTCCAGATAACAAAAGAAAACTGGTAATATATGTCACGAGGGTTAGCAGACATTTGCATCTCAATGTGGAATGTCAGTGCTCATTAGGAAAGTCTTTCCACCAATTCCTCAACTTTTAATTTTGTTTGAGTTTTAATTTTTTTGAGTTTTAATTTTTTCTGACCTACCTGAGATTCAGCTAAACCAACACATTTACACAGTGATCATCATATACAGAATACTTAGCAAAATAGATATAGTGCAGGCCTTCTTCTTTCAAAGGGAAGAGCCCATCTTCATTGAGCTGCGGGAAAGCTTCTGTAGAAGTCTGTTGTTTGATTTTGTTAGGATAAATATTGAAAGAAATATTGAATCAGTAAATTAAGGAAACTGAGATATGTCTTCTCTGAATTTTTTTTTAAATAGCTTTAAGTAGGGTTTCCCCAGCCAAATATTACATAGGTTTGTTTATTAAATTTAATGAGTTATCACACCATTACTTGTTTTAAATTAATGAATCCAGGCCCAGCACATTACAGACCCATTTTTAACTCTTCTAATCCTAACAAACAAAACACAGGACTACGCAACGCTCCTGCCAAAAGAGATCTCCTCGTCCCTTTCCTGCAATTCTATTTCTTCTCAGCTTCTCTCATTTCTCTTCTCACTCAAGAAAATATGGGAACACTTTAGGATGGCTGGTGGTTTCCAATTTTGTACACCATATTAAGGAAGTCCAAGGCCACTGTCAATTTGTTACTTCCTTGTTTACTGGGAGCACCACCTTTATTGTTACAGTTGGATAAAGACTCAAATATCTCCTCATTAGGTTTTTTTAGCAGTTGTAGGCAGCCTGATGGTCATCTCCAGATGTATCTTTCCACATTAGTTCTCAAACAACCTGACCTTAAGAGAATCTTTGTCAAAACCTCTTTATTTCATCAGTAGGTCCCATTCTTTTCAGTTTCAGCAATCCCCATACAGACACATTGTCCCTTTACATCATTATTTGCACCAAGTCTAGAAATATAAAAATAGCTACTGATACTACATGGCAGCAATTTTCAGAAACGCAGATAATGCCAGGCTGCAGCCAGCAGGAATTTAAATATGCTGTCCTTGATGCACTTGCTGCCATACATGGATTTAATGGTATTTTGGGGTTCAGCAGGCTGTGGCATGAGCACTGGAGATCCGTGGTGAGCAGATTTCTGATGGCATACAGCAGGGCCAGGAGTGGCAGCTGTGGCACTCAAAGGGACACCTCAATGGGAGGCAGGAGGTATCAGGCTGCAAGTTCCCTCGTTGCTGCCTTGCAGACAACAAAAAACAGGGCAAGAGAACTGGAAGCCACTCATCCATTGAAAGGCAGGATCTCCTGGAGTAGTTATTTTGTGGGAACATCCTCAAGTTTGTGGAAAAAATTTAGGTATGGACGTGACATCTGCAAGACTGTCAGACCACTAAATGCAACATATTTTTCTAGCCACCATGGTCTTCAATCCAGGCCCATGTTTGTGCAAAATATCCATCCGTGTTTGTCCAGACAATAAGACTAAATCATCAATCTGAAATTACAGCTACCATTACCCACAACCAAAGCCAAACAGCTGGTGTGTTATCCTTGGAGAAAGCAGAGGCAAGGTGATTTTCTTTCTTCTCCTCCTTTTTCCACTTCTGAAGACATCAGTAACTTGTGAATTAAAAAGTAAGGGGAGGTGGCTTTGAGCAGGATTCAGATTGTGGGGAGCATGTGGTGCTATTTAAGTTCCTTCTGAACTCTGCCTGTCTGTCTCTGTCCTGCAGTTTTTTTGAGGCAGCTTTTGTTAAAGGCAAGCCATGCCAGTCAATCCTGCCAGGTGGTCTTTTTAGTTCCAGGTGTTGACAACAGGTATTTGCTTTGGTCTCCTACATCCTGTTCCACAAAGGGAGGCGGTGAATTCAGTATTTGTTGGCAGAAAGATGATAGATGACATTTGCTGGCTCAACATTCTTTATCTCCAACAGTTGTTATTCCAGTTCATGTGCTTCTTGGTAAGGAGCAACTGCAGATTAAGCTTTTGGAAATTTATTGTCCTATGCAGTGGTGGTCTGTCCACCACTATCTATACTTCAAAGAAATGCTGTGTTCCCTGGTTCTTTGTGTTTTGTTAGAGGGAAGCTTTTGATTCAGCCTCTTTTAATTTATCCCTGAGTTTTAATGAGTTGCACTCTATTTTCATCTTAGTCATTTTAATAGAAATCTGATGGTGAATTAGAAACAGCTGCATCCCTTGCAGACATTTCCTAAAAACTACAAAATGCTTAGAAGGAATCTGCTTGCTAGTGTCTAGGAAAGGACCATTGGGGATAGATATATATTTGTGTACCTTTATTAAATTCAATTAATTATCTGAGAACATGAAATATCTCACTACCTTTTTTTTTTTAAAATTTTCCTGCATGCCTTTCATATGCCATGTAATGTTTGCCACATTGATTCCAATGAAGTAGTGAAGGTCAGGTGGAAGGGACCTAAAATGATAATTCAGTCCAACAAATGAGCTGAGCTTCAAAACAGGCTTGAAGCTGTCAAGGCAAACCTGCGTGGTTTCCCCTCATAATTTCATTAATAAAATTACCCTTTCCCGGCAAACTGTGTTACACACTGCACCTGCTCAGCCTCACTGATCTATGGACTTTGAAGAAAAATTCCTGGCCATGTTCAAGTGTCAAGTGATATTTCTGTCTACAAGACCTCTCCATCCTTTGGTTTCTCACTCTCCAAACAGCTCCATATCACAGAATCACAGGATAGGTCAGGTTGGAAGGGACCACAGTGCCTCACGTGCTGCCACCTCCCTGCTCAAGTAGAATTACCCAGAGCACAGGTACAGGACTGTGTTCAGAGTGCTCTGGATTATGTCCAGTGAGGGAGACTCCACACCCTCTCTGGACAATCTGTTCCAGAGCTCAGTCACTGCACAAGAAAGAAGTTCTGCCTCATGATCAGGTGGATTTTCCAGTCAATCAGTCCCTGCCTGTTCCCCTGGTGCCATTTTTGGGCCTCACAGGGCAGAATCTGGTCCATCTTCCAACGCCCTTCCTTTATATATTTGTGACGTGTGTCATTGTCTCACAGGTTTTATCTCAGCGCCTTTTAGCCAAACTTTATCAAGAATTTTGCAGTCTTTAAGCACCAGCCCAAATAACACTTTTTTTTTTTTGGTCTTTATCTTTCTTAAAATATGGTTAACGCTCCTATATCAACTATCCAGAGAGGGGAAGAACTCATTGAAATGGTGGCAAACACACGGAAAGGCTTCCTCTAAAATGGAAAACTGTTTTGACTTTTTGCATTTTATTCTCAAAGAGAGGTCTTTTATCGACGCCAGCTCAGCACCTTGGAGAGAAAAAAGATATCTTGAAAAAGGCTTTTAAACCCTGGGGTTGGCTGAAGGTTTTTTTTTCCTTTTCCCTAGACTTTGTAAACACTTTTCTCTGTAAAAGTAATGCACATAATTGTGGGGTCTTCCACCTTTTTATAAGTAATATGGTCTAAGTATCATAAATCTCAAAAAAGGAACTTTTGTTTTTGGTCTTTTTTCTTTCTTTTCCTCTGTTTTTGGATGGAAGTTACTCAGTTAGGGAATAAATGCAGAACACAAAGATGTCATTTTCTTTCTTAAACAAGGTCAGTATCCTGACAATAAGGGCACTTTAAAAGCTTTCTATTGTGCATGTGTTCATGGGGGAGAAGGAGCTGATCAATGTCCTTTAAGGTTTGCCGGTTTCTTTTTTAGGACTTTTCCTTGGGTTCATTTTTTTTCTTTTTTCTTTTTTTTTCCCCCCTGTTAAAAGTGAATTAAATATTTTATTTTCTAAGCAGGAAATAAAACATCCATTACATTGCCTTATCCAGGTTTTTGTCTTCTACTTTTAATAGTTAAGAAATGTCTGAGCCATGTTATATGAAAAAATATCTGATTATTTGCTTTGCAGGCACAGATTGGCTCCACATCCTGCAAACCAGGCAGGGCTACAGTTTTGATTAAAATACTGCTTAGAGAGGCTGTATCATGGGCACTTCCTTCAGTTTCAGTTTAGAACTTCTCTTGGTTAACAAGAAGCAGAAAAATACTCCTGATTTTGTCAGTGGTGGTCTTACAACGTGAAATTCATGTCTCCTAACTTGGCCTCTAGTTCCATGTTAGTTCATCATCCCCAGTCCCCATAGGAGTTGGTGAAATTATTCAGACTTTATTTCCTATCTTTTCTGCCGCAAAGTGCTTCTGATTTGTGCTGTACTCTTGGTACCTGGTTATTTCAGCAGGAATGGGGACAAACAGAATCACAGGATGGTCTGGGTTAGAAGGAACCCTGCCGTGGACAGAGACACCTTGCAGGTCATTCATAGCCCTGTCCAGCCTCTGATACACAGATTGATAGACAATTATTGCTCTAACACAATATTTAACTTACCTAAGAAGTATTTTATAGTACTGATTGCATAAATACTATCGTTTAAAAGACCACCTGTGCTTAGGAGTGGTCATGTTACAAATATCAAGATATGCTGAACTGATGTAAAAGGTAAAGCTTGAAAAAATAATATCACTAATGCACAGAGAATAATGATGCTGCAGATGTTGATGTGATTTAATGTTGCTTATAAAAATGAAACTGCTTGCACTGTTAGGATATGCAGAATTGTGAAGCAATTTATGTGATTAAATGTGAAATTTTTGGAAGGGCCACAATTCCATTTTTTTCTAAAAAAACTTTTTTATTTACTACTGCTTAAAATCCCCACAGCCCAGCAAAGTGTCTGTAACAAAAATAATATCAGTGTCTGAGTCTGGTCTGGGTCTTATTCAGCCAATCCTCCGTGCTCAAACCTTCAGCAAAGGCTGAAGCCCTCCGTGGAGGTGGTTGAACTGCTCATGTGTTTAAAGTGAAGAACGTTCCTCAGAGCTTAAAATCAATCTCAAAATCTCTTAAAAAAGCTTAAGGAACCTCAGTCCTGATGACCCCCAGCCAGGTTCTGGCAGAATCCATGATCCCAGAGCAGTGGCACACGGGGTAATGCAGGGGTGGAGCTGTACTTGTCCTGCTCCCGTCCCTTTAAGGTAGTTATAACAGTACTTTAACATAATTTTGATGCTGATTTCATTACAGTGTTTAAAGGAAGATCAGTGTAAATGTATGATATCAGCTACCTCATATAAAAGGCTTTTATATAAGCAGGTGGTTTTGGACCTTGCCTCCAGCTATACCTTTTGATCATTTAGAAGGCTACTGATGTACCCCAGGCAACTTACGTAAAACAGTTATTTGTACTCATTTAATGCTATACCTTTAAACACTCCTTTAATCTATTTGCAGCTGTAAAAGGCTCACAGTATGGAAATGTTTTAAAGGAGTAGGCTTAACTTCCACAATTAGGCTGAATTTTATTTTTCTGGATAGAAATCTTGCCCTCTTTCTTCAACTTGTGCAATCATGTGCACATCCAAAGACACTCAGAACTTACCTGTTCTGAGAAGAACTCTAGGTAGTATCTCCTGTACCAGAAATGGATGGCAAAGGAATGGCTGAGCAGAGATTTTTATGTCTATTCCAGTAGGTGCACTTTAGTGTTTCAAAGAATTCAGGAAACCTGTTAATCTTCACAAAAAAAAATGAAATGTGTTTGTACTTAGAGCAAAAATGTAATAATTTCTGTTGATTTCTTGTTCCTGTGTGCAAGCTCCATCTGCCAAACAGTACAAACCAGTTAATAACGTGGCCAAAAATGAAAGCACAGAGCACAGATTCCTCACTGTGATTTACCTGACTAGATTTATGTCAGGGCTAAGTTTGTCCCAAGGTTTGCAAACCACTGAGAAAAGAGTCTACTGATTTCATTCTTTATTTATATATGTAATTGAACCAGATCTTCAGTTTTCTCTCTGGTTTTGTTTCCCAGGTGACAACAAGAAGCAGTGGAGTCCAGGTAAAATAAAAGACCACTTTATGCAGCATAATAATGTAATTATCAGATTTACTGTGTGCTCATGTGCTCTGTGCTGTGATCAGCAATAAATGTGCACAACAAATCCATTTTATTAATACCTTTAATTGCATCCAGAAGGTTCTGGTGTTTTATTCTGTCAAACCAGCCACAGAAAAACAATTAGATATCAGTTAACACATTTACTCTTCTTATTGTTTTTTGATAACAACCATCATAAAACAATAAAAGCATTCTTTGCCCATAATGATATTCTGGGGAGCCAGGTGTTCTGCGTGTTAGAACAAAATTACTGCCTTTTCTAAATAAAAGCTTTGTGTAACACCGTGGCAGCAGAAGGTGGCAGGGATGCAATGAAGTAGTTACATGCTCATATGTAATCTTTCCCTTTGGATTCATTTGGGGGAGCCGCACATGTACAAATGCACACACACACACATGCATGTGATTCCATTTTTAGCCTTCAAAGTGGAGTAATCCATGAGCAAACCCATTTCTGTGTGGTCTCTTTGGGTGCTAAAACCAAACAGGCACGCCTATGAGTAAATTAGTTGTAGAGCTTTATTTACTGAAGGGTCACTTTCTTCTAAAATTAAATTTCTAAGGTAGAGATGACGTCAGACCCCAAACTGGTCATTTGTGTCCCCATTGACTGCAAAGGAAGTCTGGAATGGTTTTATCTGCATGTGTCTGTTCTGATGACATTTAATAAGGTGCAAGATGCATTTTATTCTTTCTACCTTTTTTTTTTTTTTTTTTAGTAATGTTCAGGACAGAAAAGTCTTCCTGAATAACTAGTTTTATTATTGCTGTAAACACTGATATCAGAAAATAATTTTGATGAGCACAATGAACTCCATTCTGGGAGCTGAGAGTAATTTATGCTCAAAATTCTCCTACTTGAAGGTTATTCTGCACCATTTTAATAAATAAAATCCTTCTATTTTTCTAAATATCAAATGGAACCCTTTTATTCAAAGCTTCTTTGCCTAGATAAGCAGTTAGAGTTTATGTTTCATGGCATATTTCATTTATCTCTACCTGAGTATTCATCATAATCAGAGACAGGATCTTAAATATAAATTGATTTTGAAGATGTTGCACAATGGAAAAGGATGCCTCATAGAAAATGAAGGCAGAATTGTAAAATCAAACCAAGTGAGAACTAAAAAAGAAATTAAAACAGTGCAAAAAGATTCAAATGCAGTCAAGGAAAAAAAAAAGTGGAGAAAGTTGTAATGTGAGTTGAACACAAAGGCAAGAAGAGGAGCAGATTGTTTACCTCAGTCACCACCCAGGTTCAGTGAGTCCTCCTTGCTTGGGTGTATAGAACCTTTCCAATGGATCTGCTTTCTGTAACATCCTTGTTATTTGGCACAACCTGATTGAAACCTGATTTGCCACAGGTTTTCTTGTTGAATTTGTCAGAGAAATCTGCCAGCTCTAAAAGGAGTAAGTGAATCTTACTGGCAATTTCATTTTTTTGTTGTTGTTGTTGTTCTTCAGCTTTTATCTAAGAGCAGGAACTCCTTCCTAATTAGCTCTTAATAACAATTTAATCTTGAAAATGTATAAATTGCATGGTTTATAACCACACTGCAATGCAAAATACATTATTTATGTTTGCAAGTATATGCACATATATGTTTATTTAAAGCACTATATTTATGAAATTGTCATAGAAACCTCTCTCTATTCCCATGGCTTCTCTTGACAATCTGTAAGGGACTTCAAGAATTACTGCACTGATAACTCTTCCATCCTTCTTCCCCTGTGTGACTTTGACCCAGACAACTTCCCTTTCACCCAAGATATTCCTTATTGTTTCTTTACTGTTACATTAAATAAATCAGCATCACATCATCTCTAACTGTATTCCTTTTGATTTTGAACAGCTCATTCCTGTCAGTTCCCATCTTCCAGTCCTGACTGCTGCTTCCCCATGTTCCTGTCACCTTGCAATACTCACATTCACAACCTGCACCAGTAATTCCTGCTCCTTCCCTGAAGATGGAGCTTGGTATTTTGGCTTTGCCATGAAGCTCAGAAATCCCTGTGTCATTGCCCAGCTTTCCATGCAATTTTCTAAGTGCTCTTTCATGGCTCAAGCTCTCTGCTTCTGGGATTAAGGAGAAACAGGAGTGTGTCATCCATCAGTATTTCCAACTGTCCAGAGCACAGTTTGTTCTCTTAAGCTGTGCAAGCAGATCCTGTCTGTGCTCTATAAAAATTATGGCAACACTTTCTGTCAGGGAAAACACCATTCAACAGCAAAAAGGCCAGAAAGTTCCAAACAACTGAATCCTAACATTTAGCAATTAAGATGCCACAATTCCTCCAAACTTTTTTCAAATGTAGGTCTTGACAGACATGACACAGTGAACCCACAGACATAACTGAAAGCTCTCTTTGCAGCTCTGCCCAGCTGTTTCTCATAAGAAAAGGCAATTATTTGTACTTTTGCTTTCACAAAAATCCCCTCTAGTATTATAACTATCAAGTACCATCCTTTACTTAGTGCAAGGGGATTGGACCAAGTATCTTTGGGTTTAAAAGCTTCACCTGCTCGGTTAAAGAGATGCAACATTCACAGGTTGACAGGAACCATTCATCTCATTATGGATTAGCTATTCTGGGGATACAGAATTCTTGTTCATCTTCATCAGAATTGAGGCCCAAACACTAATTATTCCTTGAGGTCTGAATACACAGAAACAAAGGTCAGATACTTGAGGAGTCTACAAATGTAAATGATTGTATAAAATTGAACACCTGGTTTGAGTCGTTGCTGGAACACCAAGAGTGAAAGCAAGGAAATTTAAATATTCCATGCTTTGTCACAACATTCCTGTCTGTCTCTGACGGAGACCTTTGGATGTCTTTTGCTTTCATTTTCCAGTTTGGAGAATGGGAGTAAAGTCAATCTCCTGGATTACTGAACCTGTCAATAATGCACAGTGATTTCAGACTTAGAAAAAACAGTTCAGTGTCTGGATGAATATTACAATGGTAACAGAAACTGGCTAACAGTTTTATTTGTGTGTGTGTGTGTGTGTGTGTGTGCGTGCGTGTGTGTGTGTTTGATTGAAGAATAGAGGTGGACATAAATTTCGTGTGTTCACACCGATGAATATGCAAAGAAAGGATTCACTAAAGTTGACCACGGCAGTAAAGATAGGAAAGATGCAAATTTGCAAGCCAGTAATCAGATGCCACCTTCTGGTTCACAGAGAGAAGGAGAAAATCAATAGTCCTTATACAAATAAATTAGCCAGAGTGATTTATGGGACCTGTCTGCAATGTCTGTGCTTGCAGAGAGGGGTGGGGACTTACTTGGTTATTTTCTGTTTATGATCACTCAGTCACAGACCATCGTCATGCAGGCAACTGGAAAAGAGATTCTCCAAAAGGCACAAAGAAGGGGCAGTGAAGAAAGACAGAGAGAAAGAAGGAGGAGAAATAGAGGAGAAGGGACAGCTTTTCTTAGGAAAGGGAACACAAATCATCCCTTACCCATCAGGGATCCCACAGAACATCTTGATGAATCCCAGGGGCTGCTGAAGTGAGATTGGAGTTTCTGAGCACCCCTTGCTCCCACTCTTGCCTGGTCCAGCATCACAAAAACAAGATATGCACATAAAAGATTTGTACAAAAGCTATCCCAGTCTCTCAAAATCAAGTGCAGTCTTGAAAGTGAACGAAACAATAAAAAACCCACAAAAAACTCCAAACCCACCAAAGCAGCTTTTCTAATGCCTCTACTCTAGGATTTCATTCTAAGAAAGAAATTAGAAACACTTGGAACAAACATCTGTTTGTGCTGTGGTAATTTAAAAACTGAGAATGATAATTTCACTTTAAATGCATTATTTACAAAAACTGATTTAACTCCTGTCTTAGGTGATGTTAGGACAAATTAGAAAAAATATTTTAGAGGCACCATTTGTCATTATGTAATGATATCATTTCAATAAATTAAAAATAATATGCAGAATCAAATTAATCTCCTCATATATTTGAGTTAGCAAGCCAGTCTTCTTACTCAGGTAAGAGCTGAACAGGCAACGTTATAACATTTTTAAAGTAAAATGCTTTAAATAAAACCTTATTAAGTATAGCTTGACAGATAATCTGATGTGTTCCTAATACTAGTGAATCTGCAAGAAAAAAAAAAGAAAATACACATACACAGTTTTGTCTTTACTATCTAAATAAGTGAAGTTGAACAGAACATAAATATTTGCTTGGTCAGGGTTTAAATAAATTTCTGATGTTAAAAATATGTAGAATTGCTTCCTAACTTTTCAAAGGTAAATATTTTTGCTTTCTATGGTACTCAAAGCTTTTTGTTTAATTACCTCTCCTTTCAGGTTATAGGAAATAATTTTCATTTTAATGCTGCAGTTTGTTCATCAGTCACCTGGCATTGTTCCAAGTGCAGTTTTCATTGTTGATTTAAACAGCTGGAAGCAGGAGCAAGAGAGGGAGTTATTTACCTAATGAGAGCAATTCCGTACTGTCGATGTTGTATATTTTTGTTGGAATCCCCACATGCGCACAAACAGACTTGGTATAAATTGGGATAAAAATGTCAGTCACTATCTAGTAAATAAAACTTTATTTCTCCTTTTCTAAGACAATGAAAAGGCTGAATATACGTATGAAAATCTATATATTTATTTAAATAAATTAAGTACATTTTGGTATTTTCCCTGGGTTACCAGAAAGTACCTAAAAATACCTTACATTTTATGTTTTAGCAGACAAGAATAAACAGTAAAACCAGAATTCAATTCTTTGGAAAATAAGAGTACCAGATGAAGAGCACTGATGAGTTTTGCCTGCATTTAAAAAATATGATTAAAATAGAAATTGTAAAGCACAGTGATATATTTCAAACTACTACAGTTTTAATTTACCAAAACATGTGGTTCATTCTCATTTATAGAATTGCCCACAGCATAACACCAGCAGAGTCCTGCATTTTTCCTCCAAGGGGAAAATAGCTGTGGACATTAAGAAGTCTCTGTGATTGAAATCCTGACTAAAATTAATAGTATTTGCCCAAGAGTTGAGTAGCAGGCTGTGGCCTGTTTTCTTGTTTCCCTCCTCCGTATTAAGAATATTTTGTCCTGGTTTAGGAACACATGTACAGCTTTCCTGAGCTGACTTTTTAGCAGAAACACAGTTTTATTTCAGTTGGAATGAAGGAGTGCCTATTTCACGTCTCCAAGTTCCTGATTCAAACCAATCTAGGGAAAATTCTTTAAAGGAGCTTATTTAATATTAGCAGACAGATCACTAATAGGTTGCAAAGGGAATGCAGAAAGCCTGAAGACCTGTAAGATTACCAAGATGTGTCTTTGTATTTATCCACCTGTATCCCTAAACTAACTTACACGTTCAAAGATGCTTGTGATGTTTTCAAATCCAGACACTGTGCAGATTTTTGGTGTATGGTCACATGTGTCAACTGCCTGGCTTCAACTCCAGGAAAGTCTTTAAGGCTTATTTGGTTTGTCTTTCCTAAATGAATAGTAAAAATGTAACGGTGGTTCTGATATTTCCTCAGTTAGCTGACTCTGATTCTCAGAAGAGAAAAAAATATGGATTGTTTTGCTCATATTTTGGTATCGTGTTTCTTTCTAAATCTTGCACTGATATCCACAATATATCTGAGGAAATTTCACAGCCAAAATATTTAGTTTAATCAGTGAATAAGCCTATCAATGTTATATCTTAAGTTCTTTTTATTTAATAAGTGCCTGTAAGTTTGTGGAAAAGGCTGGTGAAATCTGAAAGCCTACAGAGGTGGAAGTCGAGCAAAGTAGGTTTACTGATGCGGTTCCCAGTTTGGATTTGGATTTCATCCTTCATCCCCCCCAGAAATCCCCATGGTGGTCTCTGTTTGGGCACATGAATGAAGAACCAAAGAAGCTGATATTACTTATTTGTCCATAATAATTTGCGAGTCAGAAAACCCCTGGTCCTTCTTGAGGAAAAGACTGATGTAAATGAAGGGTTTAACCACTGAAGTGTTGAGTTAAAGAGGATCACCCAGGAAATCAGGGCTACAACAAAGCAGAGTTAGCTGTGTCAGGAGAGGAGCACAGGGAATGATCAATGTTTTGGAAGAATGTATTTCTTAGGTCAGCACTGTCCCATGAACTTTCTGCTCACAGTTCATGAGCATTTCTCAACAGACACTTTGTCTGCAGCCAGCCCACATGGGGAAGCAAGAGAGTTTTGTGCCATGAATGTGGCCATTCTCTGCCAGATCTTAGAACCAGAGAGAAGCTTCCAGCTATTCAGTTCATGTTCAAGAGATGTATGTCAAGAATTAAAGACCCAGAAGCCCATTGACTCTGAGATTTTGAGATGAAATTTGATCAGTTTATGCTCTGATGCATTGTGGTATTTTGCAATTGACCAAACCAGCAAATCACTGCCTGAAGATTGGGATATTCCACTCTGAGAAAGTGTTTCTGAGTGATGGCTTTACATTTCTTTCTGTAATGTTGACTGGCTTATTGCTTGTGTTTTATGGCTTTTACACATTGCAGATTTGCATCATTTTTTATCCTGCAGTGTGCAGGCGTGTTCCCTTCACAACTGACTTAGTAGTTAATATATTGCATGAATATTTCAAATTATTTCTTCTAAGGCTGCCTGTGTCAAGAATTAATGCCACCTACCCATGTCAGGAACCTTCTTGAACTTCAGTTTTACTGCTTACCTTAAATAATCAAAACAAATTTCTTCTGACAGTTTTATTTATTGCTTGTCAGTTTTCTTGGAGTGATAATGAGCTTCTATTCATCCCACCAGGTTGAGATATTTTCATATTTTTATTGACATTGAGGGGCTGGAGCACGTCCAGAGAAGAGAACGGAGCTGGGGAAGGGTCTGAAGCTCAAGTCTGATGAGGAGCAGCTGAGGGAGCTGGGAAAGGGGCTCAGCCTGGAGAAAAGGAGGCTCAGGGGGGACCTTCTGGCTCTGCACAAATCCTGACAGGAAGGTGCAGACAGGTGCAGGATGGGATTTTCTACCAAGAAACAAGGAATAGGGCCAGAAGAAATGATCTCAAGTTGCTCCAGGGGAGGTTTACTTTGGATATCAGGAAAATTTTCTTCGCAGAAAAGGTTATCAAGCCTTGGAAGAGGCTGCCCAGGCCAGTGTTAGAGTCACCATCCCTGGATGCTGAGGCACTTGGAGACGTGTTTTACTTATGGCCTTGGTCTGCTGGGGTTAATGATTGGACTTGATCTTAGAGGTCTTTTCCAAACCAAAAATTTCTGTGGCCCTTTATGTACTAAGTCCCATTCCTGGAATAAGAGGCTCCCATCTGAATGTCCCAGCTCATGTTCTACCTTAATTTGTTCAGTATCTTGGACAGCAGCAACACAGAACCTCAAAGGCTCAGTGACCTCCTGTGTCATACAAACCTTGGCTGAAGATCCCTGGTCAGACTGGGCAGCTCTGGCCGAGATTAGGGGGGATGATGTGTTTCTGTCCCAATAGCTGTGACCAGGCCATCTCACGGGACTCCAGCCTGGACTGAGCTCATGTGCCAGGTGAAACCTCCAGCACATGGCTTGAAGGGGTGATGTCTCCGTGTGATGGAAAAAAAAAGAAAAAATAATACTTGCACCATCATTCATTTATGCTGCTTAAAATTCCAGTTATGTATCCAACATTTTGCCATCATTTTGTCTCATTTCACACCCTGTGTGTAGGCAACATATTCAAATAAATATGTTTGTAAAAAGTATTTCTGAAAAATATTCAATTAAAGTAGACTTATCAGTAAATCTGTCCTATTTGTTATTACTGAAGGGAATTGTCAATACTATCTTATATACAAGAATGTCTCTAGCCTTAAATTAAAAAGTTCTTCAGATATTTTTATAAGGCAGTCCAGTCACCTGCAGTTTCTGTCTGAATCAGTCTCAAGGCAATAAATAGGAGTGTAACAAAAAACATTCACACCTGGAAAAGTTCTGTCAAGGAATTTAATAGAAGTCACACTGAAAACATATTGATCAGCATACAGAAAAACTAATCTCCTGTGGAAGAATATATTCATTCTCATGGAGGGAAGAAAATTCATTGTTCAATTTGAAGCACTTAGGAGCTCCTGAGAATATTTCTTTTTATTTTTTTTTTTCTCAATGAAATTCTATGGGAATTTTCAATACGGGGCTGATACCAGAGAATCACAGAATGACTTGGATTGGAAGGAACCTTCCATGAGCAGGGACGCCTTCCACTACCTCATGTTACTCCAAGTCCCATCCAACCTGGCCTTCCAGGGATGAGGCAGACAGAGTTTCTCTGAGAAAGCTGTGCCATGGCCTCACCACCCTCACAGGGAAGATTTTCTTCCTAATATTTAATTTAAATCTAATCCATATAATATATCTCAAGGATGAGCGATAAGTGAAAGCTTTGCTACCAGCTCATGACATTTCCTACAGAACTTGACTTCCTACACCTAGAAGAGAGAGAATGTGAAACATGTGCTATAATCTCCCTCTGAGTGGCACAAACCTCTTAACACCTGACAGAATGGGATTTACTTCCTGAGGCGGGTATGCCCAATGTGCAGTCCTTGCTGAGAAAGAAACTTCCAGCAGAAGCCTGACAGCTCCCATTGTGCAGAGTGGGCTGAGATATTAAACACTGACTTAAAAAGATTTTTTAAAAAACCATCTTTTCTAGCACTCTGATTAATGTCCCTGAAAAACGTGCTTTAAAGCATCCAGTCAGCTTTCATCTGATCAGGTCAAGAAGGGAGAGACACCTTTAGGGCACTCACAAAGAGGGTAAAATGCTCCGTTTGGGTAGTGCCTTACCTGATGAATTCTGATTGCATCCTCATTTGACTCGTTTAAACTGTTACTAAATGTTCTTTAACACCCAGTGAACTAAACACATTGAGGAGAACTTAGTTTGAAAGCTATTATCGTATTCATTTCTTTTACACTTCTGAGAACATTGCTTATGGCACCTTACGAATTCCTGTGAATTCCCTTTTTAGTACCTTAGATAGAGGGTGTGAAAGAGAATATGATCAAAATTAATGCTGAAACATCTCCATAGGCAAAATACTGCCTGGGAAATCAGGCCTTAAGGAGAATTCACTGTTCAGCTTTGGCTTTACATTCACAGCTGAGTGTATTCTAAGTGTTTTATATGGAAAGTAACATAGATATGAGCACTCGGCTTCCCAGTGAATTAGGAAATTCTACTGTTCTACCACTTTGTGCAAAGTATTGGAAAACCAGAGATGATACACAGTGTGTAAACTGCAAAGGCTGTCATGTTAAAGAAATTGTTCTCCCATTAACAATAGGCTTGGAATGTAGGTGTTTAGGGGGGTGGTGTTGTATCATTCCTGAGTTGTACCTTCTTATTAAACAATAATACACAAAACTCCATGACCTAAAAGATAACATTTCTCTCTCAATCTTTTACAGAACCAAAGGGTAAAGGTACAAAATTGAAGCCTCTGAGAGACTTTATATAACTAAACTATCACTGAAGTGACTAATAAAATTAACCGACAGGTATTTCTTTCCTAAATTCATATTCTCACTGATGCTCTGAAAGCAAACCTTCCTCTTTAATGCATCATTTTAGGCAACAGGTTGGAGGTGGTAATGTGCAAAGTGAATGGTATTTCAATATCTCCACACCCAGGTGTGGTTTGGGGCTTGCTGGTTGGGATTTTCTTTCAATTAGATTCTCTTTATATTACGGGATCGTCTCTGAGGAGTGAAAAGTCTAACCAAAACTGCATGGTGTCGTCTGACATGAGATGGTTCTGGGCATAATCAGATTAATGAAAAGTTCAAGTAACATGTAGAAATGCAAACAAATTTGTATTATGTATCTTTCTTTGTGTACAATGCAGATATCAGTAATCACATGCTCTAACTCCCTGCAGAAAGAAATGAGAAAGCAAAAATTTAAGGGGGGAGGAAAAGAACTTTTAGGAATCGCTGCAGCTCATTTGAAGTAAATATCTCAGGAGGTCAGATGAATTATTTGCTTAAATTCCCCTTCCTCTGTGTTGGCTTTGCTCAGTATTGCAGGGAACCAGCTCCGTGGACATTTTTAGCTGGGCGAGATGTGTCCCATGTGTGGTGTTTATGTCAGATGTGACCTGATGGATATAACCACCTCCTGCCTCTCCTGGGGCTCTAGCCTGACATTAGACATAGAAACTTGAATATTCTCTGTCTTCAAGAGCAAACCTGACAAACTGGGGGTTAACAGCAGAAAGGAGGCGAAGCATCGTGTACTTTTCCTGTCTACACAATACCCAGATGGCATCAATCTGGTATCCCTGAGAAACCCCTTGATAAATTGCAACACACGAGCAGATTGAGACAGTGGGCTTGCATAAAATCTGATGTGCATTTAGAAGGAGAAGAATATCTCGGTTTCCTGAAAATAATCATTATTTTCAAACAGTTCATCACACAGTGTTCATCAAATGCACTTGGTTTGCATGTGTATGTGTGCTTTTCTCTCCTAATCCTGTCGATTGCACTGTATTTTAAAGTCAGATGAAAGGAAGAGCAAGCAAACAGGGTTTTTTCCGTGGCTTTGATGTCACTAATGTTCTGTCAACCGGCTTATTAAACCATACACTCTTAGTACTCTAAGCAAAAGCTTGAGTGCTTTACAAGGTGTCTAAAAATATACTGTGATCCTTAAAAGTATGATCATACTTATCGGACAAGACACTAAATAAAAGATGATGCTCAAGACCTCTTTTATATTTTATTCACCTCTACATATAAGTTTAATCAGAGCGGCAGAATTTTCCATTCAGTCACAGTCGGTTAGGGAAGTCTTGTGGAGTCTGGAGGTGAGGTTTTTACACTCTGTGTTTTAAAAACAGTTTAAACAACATCATCCAGCTAATTTCCAGCACAGAGCAATCTGGAATGAAAATGACACTGAGAGAAGAAACTGCTCGCAGCATTATTTTGTTGCAATAGAATACAACAATCCCACAAAGGAACAGGGGGATCAGTGATAAGTGTTGAGCTCACAAGACTTATACACAGTGCAAAGCAGCTAAAAATCTGCATTGAATCCCAAGTCTAAAGTGACCTGTTGCTGTGCTGACATGACTCTATTCTCTCCCTGCAAAGAAGGTTCTTTCCTGTTCCCATTACCTGAGGATTTCTACACTTATCCAATCCCTGCAGAATTCCTAAATTCATTTCATGGCATTAAAAGTGAATGAAGAGAGGTGGGAAACGTGACCAATTGGCCAGATTTTTGTCTAGTGTGACCTACCTTCACTTATGTGGTGGGATTCAATAAGGATTTGTCACCAGATGTTTTTTTGAAAGAAATATAATTCTCTGAAGCCCTGAGAAAATTTTCAAGCTACTTCATCATAGAATCATAGGATGGTTTGATCTGAAAAGACTTAAAGATCATACAGATCCAAACCCCTGCTATGGACAGGAGCACCCTTTAGGTCCTTGTTCCTGCAACCCATAAAGTGAGAAAGGAGTGCTATTCCCAAAGTTTTGACTTAGAATGTCCTTTAAAAGAATTACTACAAATGTTGAGGAGGTTTTGTATTGCAGTGAACTTCTGAGTCTGTTGACATCAGCACTGACTCGTTTTGGCTTTTGTGGGACCAGAATATTTTACTTGATTTCTTTTCCAACCAAATAGAAAGTATTTCCTTGGTATTTTTTCTATTACCTTATCTCAGATATGTTTTTTTCTTTTAGCTGCTGAGTAGCATTCCAAATAAAACTGGGTCACAGGAGTAACAAGAGGGAGCTTCAGAAGACGAGTAGCTCTTGCTATTTCCCTGCTTTCTGTTTGGTACTTTAAGCCTCTGCAGAGCTCTTAATCTCAGATCTCTGGATGGAATTGAACAGGCTTAGCAACAAAACATAAAAGCTTACCAAAAGCACCCCAGAAAGGACTGCATTCCATATGCCTTTTCCTAGCTGATCCTTTATTCATCCTTCTTTCATATCTATCATTTTTAATTACTTTTGCTCATTTTTGGAAGCCATGTACTCTTGCTTTACATTTGAAAGAAAAAATAGTCTGGCTTGATAAACCCATGCAGTCTTGCTGAATCGGGAATCTACATTTCTACTTCCAAAGGCAGGCTCCAGGTCAGCACATGAAAACTCCGAGGTCAAAATGTTGTCAGTAATGAGATCTCAGTATTTCAAAAGTTCACATAGCTCTTTGTACAATGCAGGAGAATCCCTCTGTTTCCTCTGGTGCTGTTTCATGCTAATTTGGAAGCTGCAAACCAGCATGAAATGTTTCAAATGAAATATCAGTTCATCTCGGATCCTAATTTACAGCTTTTGTAGAGTGCTAGGGTTGAAGCTGTTGAATTCTTAAGAATGAGAAAAAGACAGTATGTGAACCTAGAGAGCATATCAGAGAAATGAGAAGGGAGTTAATTGCAAATGTTCCAAATGCATCTTTTACATGAAGATGGGATCCATTTTTTCCTGCTTTACACTTCCATTATAAAAGGTGTAATAATAATATCTTTCCTCCTTCCCTCCCTTTTCCAAAGCATAGCTGACATTGTAGGCATAAATTAAAACCCACGAGACTTGTTCATCTTCTTCTGATAGCCCTTGGAGCAACTCAGATGTTCATGGCAAGCTCATTCCAATTTTGCAATATATGTTGTGGCAGAAGAAAGGGACCTTGTCACTGCAAACGGAGAAAGCTTGGTATTCTAACATCCAGAACTCCCTCACCAAGTCTTTGAGGAAAAATTGACAGCAGCAGTCCAACAGACCTGTAGATTGAGGTTCTACAAATGGTAAATCCTGATTACCTGGAAACCTTGATACTTTTATGATAGAACAGTTTATTTTAAAGTTTTCATTTAACCACTTATTTTTATCTTTCCTTCTACATTTATCCTCCAAATCTTTGGACTATCAATGAGCAAGAAGTAGAGAGAAAAGTGATTATGACAAAATTTTATTACAAAATTTTATCACGCTTCTTAATCTAAACAAAATGTGGACATCATGAAAATAATATAAATTTAAGAAGTAACATTTTTCTACATGCATTGAAGTCTATGGCTAGTGAGGACACAAGAACAAAATGAAGAGCAACAAATGTTAGTATAAAAGAGGGAGTTTTTTTCTTTCCAACTTCAGAAACATTTCCTTGTAACCCAAATAATTAGAGTCTGGCCTCTGTTCTGGGCTTTCATGTGTTCTAAAGAATGAGAAGCCTTTTTGTTTTGAAACAAAATTGGAAATTATTCTTAAATTATTTGAAAATGTATATTGTGGCTCTAGATGTGCTGCTTTTATCATCTGAGCACAAAACATGTTTAATGGAGAATCTGCAGTCCAAGGCCAAGAGATTAGAGAAGCAGAGATCCTCTCTGAGCTGAACCCATACTCTGAACCTTTAGAGCTTATTTGTTATTGATGTTTGCATCCATCTGAAAATGCTGACAAACTGGACTTCCAATCCTTCAGAAACAAGCCAGAGATGCAAGAAAGGTGATTTTCCCCCTGCTTTTCACTTCTTTTAACAAACCCATCAGGATATATCAGATGTAGATTGAGGATTAAGTTATAATTACAATAAATTTCTTTGCCATGCCCCATTCTCCAAATAATATATATTTCAGTCAGTGCACTTTGGGGATTTATCTCTGTGAGGCCCGTTTCTGCCCAAATCAGTGTGTCTTTCCCTTTGATATTCCCACAGTGTTCACATATACCCTCAAACATACACAGCCCTGGGTAATATGTCTCCAATGCGATGAAATCAATGGGAACACAGCCTTTTTTGCCTGACAGTATTGTCAGGGTGTATTATCTGGTTTAGGCTGTGGCTTCAGTTCATAGCAGTCGTCAGTTAAATTTCCCTTTCTGAAGCTGAGCAAAGTGTGGTAATGTCACAGCCACAGGCGACTGCCGCTCACAGGACGGTTTACCGGTGGAGCTTAGCCTCCTGGCTTGTCACAGTGTATATATCTCAGGGTCTTCTTTTCCTTCCTACTCAGAGGTTTCCAAGAATGTTGCCTGGAGCAGTCATGGGATGCAAAAAAAGAGAGATTTTTGTTCTGCACTTAGCAACATTACCACACTTCACACTCAGTTTCTGATAAGGGGAAATTTAACTGACTGCTCTGAACTAGATATACCAGATAATACACTCTGACAGTGCTGTGGATAAAGGTTGGCAAACCTACTAATTTATATTTCATTATCCCTGCACTTGGCTTAATCTGTTATCTCTTACTAAACGTTAGCAAGCTCACAAAGAGCTGCACTGAACAGCAGAAAATGGAACCACAAACACCTCTTGAACACAGGGTGGCTTCTGTGCCAGAGGGTACATGGGGCATTTTGGCTACCCAACCCTCCCAAAAGTGAACCCACAGCACTGATGCACTGCCTGCTCTTTAAACCAGGGTTTGTATGCCCATACAACCACCTGTCTGTCAATGCAGAGTGGGATTTTTTCTTCCCTGGGTCTCTGAAGGGGCGTTCGTTCCATCTGTAGGTGTTCGAGATAGAGGTTCATCGGGAGAGCTGTGGTTGTCAACACAGCCCACAACTCCAGCTATTTCAGAAGTGGGTGATATACACAGATCAAAATGCTCCCTTGATTTCCAGTCTCCAAGGAATGGCAATATGAGTTGTAGCAGGTGGTGATCAAATTTTAATCTTCTCAAGGTTGAAATTCAAAGTTCAGCATCTTGCACTGCCTAACCTGCTGTGTCAGTTGTCCATTTTTTTACCTTTTTTTATTCTTGAGGCAATGAGCAAGAATAACCCAAAGAGCCATTTTCAAATCAATATCCACAGAAGAATATACAATGTGTGTTATTGCTGATTATCTGTAAGCAATAACTTCTTCCATCACTGAGTGAAGTTAGGTCAAGGAACCAAACCAAAGAAAATATCATTAAAAGACAAAGTTTACTTAATTATATGAAAGACAACCTTCAGGGGAGGTTCAAGAGTTGCTATATTGATTTAAGAACTTGGTTATTGCTTATCTGTCGTGAAACTATGGCCATGATACTGAGCTAAAATCAGGAAATGTAAATTCTCTCTATAACTTACACAAGGCAAGTCTTTCAAAATGACTCAAAGGGAGATCATAGACCCATCCCTTATCCAAAACCCACCAACATGTTCTTATGTTAGAAATTCAGGGAGTAACACTGATTTCCATTCCAAGTGCATAATTTATGAACAAAACTGTAAGTTTTGTGGGCTGACTTTTGTCATTCCTTTTTGATCCTGAGCATCTGCAACTCTTGGGTGTTCCCTTGCCCCTAAGGCTGGGATGCCACACCATGACTGCCGGGATGGAAAGAATATGAACAGGAAAATCACCAGGCATTTAAGAAGTGGCAGGATTGCAGTCTTGAGGTCCTTGCCCACCAGCCATGGGAAAGGGATGCTGAGGGCCACTTCAGGACCCCAAGTACCATTCTTAGATCAAATGTTATAAGACACTTGGGAGGTTTGAGGAGATACTTTCTTCTAATTAAAATTTTAAATACATGTAGGTCAAGAAATTAATACTGCTTTGTAACGAAGAGTTGATTTTGATGAATTTCCTCTTCCTAAGTTTCAAAACACAGTTCTGAAATGTTAAAATGTTCTATTCTAACATGTATAGAAGGAAGAAACTATTTTTTTCCTGTGTGAGGTAGATATTTGCTTTGAAATTTAGGGGGGAAAAAAGCTTGATGTTTTGATCAGAGCTCTCAGTTTGTAATGTAAAAATATTGGCTTTGTCTGGAGTGGAAAGACCTCAATGACTCTAAATTATTCAGAGACTGGACAATTTTTTTTTCATTTCTAAGAACAGGAGTTGTGAAATAAAATACATAGGTAGATAAAGGATGGAAATTCATATCAACCTATCTTACTTACCTTTCCACCACAGTTAGGTACATGTGGTGTTTTTCCATCTGTAACCTGTCTGTGTAAGAATATTTGCATCTGTTTTTATTTCTTCAGTTCACCTTCCTTTTTTTGATTCCTTTTCACAAAACAAGTCTGCATGCTGTTATTTGTACAGTACATTTGCTTTAAAAAAGGCTCAATATTTATTTTATTTCTTTAATTTCAGGCTGGCCCTTTGTGCCACTTCACGTTGCTTCAGCATCAAAATGGACTTTTATAATTTTTCTGTATTTTCCATCAGACACTGTTCATTGTCCATACCTGCTTCATCTGTCACTGTGATTTCCTTTAGAGATTGGCAGATATATTTTACCTGTATTTAAAATAGCTTTTCATTTTTTACCTTAAGGAAGCCCAAAACAAACTTTCAGACCTAAATTAGTCTTTTTCCTCTCATTCTTTTATTTCTTACATTGATGGTCTTCACCACTCAGCTTTTAAAATCCATCAAAACAAACTGATTTGGCTTTGCATCATCTTAAATTACAGAAGTGGCTTTGTTTTTATTTTTCATGACTTACTGACTACAGAATCAAATCTTTTTAGGTTAGGATCTTGCTATCTATCATTTTTAATACACACAATGTAGATTTCCTCCTACTCAGCTGTTCTTTTTATCTGGATCAGCATTCAATAAGCAAATTGTGAGATACTAATGCTGGCTATATGAAATTTGGCTTTTCCTTTTAAACAATAACATCTATGAGGTTAGCACTGTGTGTTTAAAAACAGACTATTAAACACAATATTCAATAATGACTTTTTTAATTTAACATTTTGTCTTTGACAGAGTTTATATCCCATTTGAAGGGGAAGTAATGGTACATATCCTGCACATCACCTAGGTATGACTCTTGCAAGAAGTTAGAGTCTTTTTCCACTTCCTGACTGTATTTTTAATTTTATCATTTTTCTTCCTCCCTCCATCTGAAACTGGGACATCTCTAGAAAGAAGATAACTTAGTTGGAATATGAAATCAGTAATTTTTGTTTAATAAACACAGCTTACTAATATTAAGGGAGAAAGAGAGAAAGGGGGATAGATTTTGCATGTCTATGTTTAGGATGCAAGCTGAATTCTTTTTATGTTCAGAGATGATCATCAAAGCACTTTTAAAGTAGGCTCAATGTGTATGTGAAAACTCCAGGAATGCTTTTTGATTTTTTTTTAATCATTCTGTTAATCTGTTGCTACCCCATGTAATATTAATTTGCTTAATATTTCTAAAAAAAAGAAATATGTCAGCCCAAGGAAGGAGGGTCCTCTTGCTGCCTTGGATAGAAATGTCCTGAATGTCATAAGTCAATTGGTTTGCTATTTCTATACCTGTTTTCAAAGTGGGGTAGCCAGTCCCTTCCTCACAGGGGTAGATCAAGAGAGATAAATTTTATAATGATGCTGAACACCACTGGACAGGGAGTAAAGGTGGCTTTGAGCTCGACGTTGTCAATTAGGATCGCCCCGGGGCTTGTCTAAATAACGTATGGCTTTTGGAGCTGTTGTGACATTAATGAGCTCTGACACTGCCCCATTTCTGGCCTCGGCCTGACTCACTTCAGCACTCCTGGCCCATCTTCCTTTCCATCAGCTGAGCATGGACACAGTGATGGAGCCAAGCTTTTTGTCATTCGTCATGGTGTTTGCTCCACGTTTGGCACTGCCCCTCACTCAGGAGTTCAGCAGGGTCGTCTTAAAACTCAGCCACCTGTGATCTGTGTCCCTTAGGCAACAGTAAGAATATAGACTTGGAAAAAAATCCCCACAAATCCATGACCTCAAACTTCACATACCTCCTCTCATTAGGAAAAAATACATCACAGATCACAGAGGATGCTCTAACACCTTATAGCAAACTTAAGAGA
This sequence comes from Petroica traversi, assembly GCA_025920805.1. Lineage (NCBI taxonomy): Eukaryota > Metazoa > Chordata > Aves > Passeriformes > Petroicidae > Petroica > Petroica traversi. The sequence continues at coordinate 14,168,969 of JAHLSL010000038.1, read as the reverse complement.
GGAAATTAAACACTCAGAGCCCTAATATGATCTTGCCAACAGAAGTCCAAGGCTTTGTTCCATACCCAAGGTTTTGTCCAATGCCTCTCTGATGAGGAATATTTTTAGACAATGATCCAAAATTAGGCCAATTTTTCAGAGCACAGACAAAGGTTAACTAAATTAGAACAAAGAAAATTCCACATTCACCCTAAATCTAGAGATGAGTTTAAAGCCTGAAGCTTAATTCTGGGAGTGCACAAAAGTAGTAAAATGGATAGTAGCAGAAGTAGATTTTCCAATCTTATAGTACAGAGAAAATGTAAATATTAAGAAGAGAATGGTGATATCTGGGATAGGAAATATATTTGGAATATGATAATTTTGGCTTAATACTTATAAACTTCAGATTAGATTCTTAAATACTCAAATATTTGAAAAAAATTGGAATAATTCTTTTTACTCCAAAAGTTTCAAGAAGAGTTGTGGTTAAAAAGAATACCAGATTGAAAGCGGTGTCTTTTGTATGATACAGCAACAGCTAGGACTCTGTTCACTACGTACATGTGCCTGTGGGGAGATGAGCCTCTCCTCATCCCAATATCCTGTAATATTCTGGAGTAACCACTCCTCACACTCTCTTATTGAGTCATAGAACCATTGAATGGTTGCAGATGTAAGGAACCTTAAAACTCTTCCCGTTCCACCCCCTGCCATGGGCAGGGACACCTTCCACTGTCCCAGGTTGCCACACCCTTGTCTAACCTGGCCTTGGACACTTCCAGGGAAGGGGGAGCCACAGCTGCTCCGGGTACCCTGTGCCAGGGCCTCACTGGGCTTCTAGATAAAAAATCTCCTCTTAACATTGAATCTAAATCTCACTTTATTAATTTTAAAATAATTTCTCCTTGTCCAATCAGTATCTGCTCATGTAGGAAGTTGCTCTCCTCATTTTTATAAGCCTTCTAAATGAGTGCACTTTGTTTAAAAATATTTGAATATCCAGGACTCTGAGTCCTGGTGTTTGGAGGATCACTTGAGAGGTGGGACAGCTGCATTTCAGTCTGTGCTCAGTGCATGTTTCATTATTTATGCGAAGAGAAATGGGACCACCAGGAATGACTGAAAGCATTCCACCTCAGGGTATGTTCCACACTGATCATGGAGACACTCCCTTTCGAAGTGAAAGACAAAGGATTAATCCCCTCTGTGTGAACGAGAGGAACTAAAATGATTTTTCACATCCAAAGCGAATGTCCTAACTTCTTGTTTGTCCAGTGGAAAAGGATGGTTTACTTCTATGGCAATGCTGGGAATCAAACTTGTTTACAACTTTTTTTCTTTTTTAGAAGAACCTAAAATTAAATTTTGTACTAGATGAATAGCAATTTTACACGTTTTTGCTTAAAAAACAATGAAATCTTCAATGGAATGGAACCCTATTTCACTTCACATTTCTGGTCTGTTCCTAAGGCCAAATCAATTACAATTGCTGCCAAATTAAAGCAGTGATCAAACCTCTCTTTTAGAATAAAAGAACAAAAGTAAACGAACCCCTAAAAACTCACACCCACAATGTATACAAGGAAAGGAAAAGTCATTAAAATTATGAAATCTAATGTGATGAGCATTGTAAAGATGGGAAGATTTTCTTTGCGGGTTGTTTTTGCTTAGATTTTGGAAGCAGAAAATTATATTTGTGAGGAGGAGACATAAATCCTGTAACAATTGAGAAATACAATGATGGGTTTTCAGTGGAGATTTTCAGCTAGGTAGGTGGGACAGACCATGTCTTTCACACACTCTACAGAGAGATGTCCACCCTGTGGCCTCTGAGCTCAGTGACAACAGAACTGTAATACTCGTGCAAAGCTCTGGGATGAAGCTGTGTCCGGGGAGGTTTAGGGTGGACATTAAGAAAGGTTTCTTTACCCAGAGGGTGGCTGGGCACTGAACAGGCTCCCCAGGGAAGTGGACACAGCACCAGCCTGACAGAGGTCAAGGAGCATTTGGACAATGTTCTCAGGCACAGAATGGGATTGTTGGGGTGTCTGTGCAGGGCCAGGAGTTGGACTTGATGATCCTGGTGGGTCCCTTCCAACTCAGGATGTTCTGTTGTTCTGTGATCCTATAATTCTACACTGTAGAAGTGAGGCAGAGGTGAAGAGTCCTCTTTTGGCAGCTCCATCATCCTTCCCACACAGACAATTCAGGAATTATTCTTACTCTCAGTCTCTGAAGGTAAGTCCGAGATCCACACAATATTGGTTTCCTAAGACTCACATTGTCTAAAATCTTTTTTCAGACCCTCCCACTCCATAATTGTGCTGACTAGGATTATCACTTGTAGCTTGATGACAAAATAGGAACTTGCTGTTGATGGTGGGTGTTCATCTGACCTATTTTAGGTGTCTACGTGGGCTCAATTGCACTGTGGAAATGCTTGTTTCTTCCCATTGACCACAAAGACAGCCTAGGACTGCCAGCTCACCTCCAAGCATTTACAGTTGAAGGAAAGAATTCCTTTTAATATGTTTTTTGAGAATCTAAAAGCCATGGATAAGATCATCATTGCAAACCAACAACATTTTAAGCTCAGCTCTTGGATTTCTTTTCCTATGTGCCTGTTCTCCCCTCTAACTTCTGATAGATGGTCACTCAGCTTCAGCTTGCAGCATCCAGGGCTCCTCGGGGCATTATTCAGGGCCCATTACCTTTTGAGCTCTAATGATACCCTGCCAACAGCAATCCTCTATGCAAGCCATTTATTCCATTACACTAAACAAGGGTAATTTGGTAAATTGAGTGTTTAAGTAGCCTAAAGGTAAATATTTTTTTTTCCTCTTTTTCAAAATGATGATGTTCCCTTTGGCTTCAGTAGATTCTTCTATTTTTGGAAGGTCTTATATTCATTCGCCTTTAATTGTTCATAAAAGTGAAAGGTTAAGTAATGCCAGGGAGAAAAAGGTTAAAATAAGCCCTGAAACAAATGTTAAATAAAACCAAAATCAAGCAATCAGTAAGTTAGAATCTGCTTTTTCTTTCAGACATAATTTTGGGTAACTTCATCCTCCCTGCTCTTTTTACCCAGCAACCAATATGTCAGTATTAAAGGCCCAGGGGTAACTATAATCTATTATCTTAATTACTAATTAAGGCCAGATTATAACTTTTTTAAAAACTAGAAGTGATTTTTTTGGTTAATGTTTCTAAATAAAAGCAAGTTAACTTGAGTGTCCTAATGTTGAGTGACATTTTTAATTTGGGGTACTGGAGATCCAGTTAAACGAACAAACACAAACCTTTGTGGTGCTCACCATTCTGAAATGTTTTGACAGTGTTGGTGACAGTGCTGAGTTTTTGTGTTCTCTACAGTTTGTTAGGCAGAAGAATGAGGAAAGATTAAATAACCGAAGCAACATCGTGGAGTGTCCTAAACAGACTATCGATATAATCCCATCTTCAGTTAATTTGAGCAACGAAATTTATATTGAAATGAAAATTAATTTTTGAACTTTTTATTTTCCCAGGAAAAAAAGTTGTTTTTACAAAGTAAATTAATTATATCCCTTGATTTTGTCCTGGTTTTTAAATCTTCCTACTCTTAGAAAGCTGCATACAGCTTAGGGGTAAAATCCAAATGCTCCCAATTTTCAAGTGAGTTTCTGCAAACTGCAGAAGTAAGAGGAAACTTGGGGTGGGATAGTTAACTCTTTGGAAATTTCTCTGCTCAAACAGAAATCAGTTGCTAAGCTTAGGTCAGAAATCTGGCTTCCAGAAACCTAAAATTCACTAAAATTGATGTCACATCAAGCATCTGGTGCTGATGCAAATAATAGAGGGAGCTGAAACTGTATCAGGGCATTGCTCTTTTAATTCAGTCAAAGATAAAAAAAAGGCCTCAAAATACTTAAAGGAAAAATTTCCCCTTCCTCACACCCCTTTTCTGGGGTTTTGTCCAATGACCAAATACCATAAAGGTACGATCTCATTTATCTTTGTGCAGCCTCTCCCACCCATGAGTTTCTTGTTTAGGAAAGCCTTAGAGCCCCAGAGCACAGTTAACTGTTGGATCAGGCTCACAGGAAAGCCCTGACCCACAATCCAGCCACATCAAAAACATTGTAAATCTCTCCAAGTCTCTGAGGAGGCAGAGGTTTTCGTTTTCATAGATTCTGCTGTGACATGTGTGTTGATCCTAGAAAGGACAGTGCTGTCTGATTTTCTGTCGTGAGAATAGATGGCCAAGGACTCAGAGATGACTGGAGCTCTGGGCTAACAGGGATTTACTCCAGAATAAACACTGGCCTACTGGTTGCTGCAAGGCCTTATTGCCCTACTGAGTGTCACTGAGCCTTGGGGTAAAGGAAAACAGAAAGGTCAGATTCATCCCATTTAATCACAGCCACAGAGAAATTAAATTAACCAGATGACTGATTGAGGTTTTTGTCAATGGGAAGGTAATGGCACCTCCCAAAGATCACTCACTCCACTTTAGGACAAAGATTAATACCTTTTGGAGGACTTATCCCACTCCAATTTGCAATCACAGAATCATTAAGGTTGGAAAGCACTTTCAAGATCATCAAGCCCAGTCTTTGACTGAAGTCTTTGACTGAATGCCACTGTGCCCACTCAACTGTATCAGGAAGTGCCCTGTAAACTTATTCTTTGAACATTTCCAGGGATGGTGACTCTGCCACTTCCCTGGGGACACTGTTCCAAAGCTTAACCTCTCTCTCCATAAACAAATTTTTCTGAATATACAACCAATTTCTACCAAGGCAGTCTACTGTAGTTATAAGGTATCAAAGGACTATTTAGGTTGCAACAGATCTCTAAGCCTGAGTCCAACCATTAACTCAGCACCACTGTGTTCTCCACTAAACCACATCCCCAAGTGTCACATCCACGTCCTTTTGAATAGTTCCAGGGATAGTGACTCTGCCACTTCACTGGGACCTGTTCCCTGGTGCCTCTGTGCTTATTCCAATGTCTGACCATCCTTTCAGCGAAGGACTTTTCCCTGATATCCAATCTAAACCTCCCCTGGCACAACATAATGCCATTTCTTCTCATTCTGAAAACACAAGATTGGGTCTTTTTATTGGCTCAAGCAAGACTTGCCCCATTCTTTACCTAAGGGTCCTAAAGAAGTCCAGCTTGCTGTTCAACCATTTGAGAGCACGGCAGTGCCCCTAAACACAGGACAAACTGTCCCAAAAAAGGGTGAGTAGGAGCACCCAAAGCATGTGTACATTGGCAGGGCCATGTGGATACTCTCCTCCATCCCAGGCTGCAGATAAGGCTTGCCTGACTTGTGCTCCAACAGCCTTATTTTCTTGTATGCTAAATTCACTCCTTTTTAAATGCAGACACTCAGATTAAAAGAACTTGCTATGATTAATATTTTAATTCATGGTAGAGAGGGAAGCAAGGGTTGAAATACCGGAAAAGCATCTGTTAAGAATGTCTTCTCCCATCCATTTTGAACGTCTTGTCCTTTCAGCAGTTGAAATGTGTGACGTGAGTACATTTATGTACAAAGAGGATGAAGCAGGGCCAAGATGTAATCAGTCGTACAACATGTAGTGTACTCTCTACATTAAAAATGTGTTTTCCTCTTTGCACAAAAAAAATAGAAAAAAGAACAAATCATTCACATGGAAATGGAATAGATCCCTGTGGTGATTAAAAACTCCAGTAGAAAGATACATATTTAATGAATAGATAGCACAGATAAAGAGGAAGAATGCATTTACAGTAGAAAGCAGCTAGAAAGACGGTATAGCCTTTATTGCAGTGCAGAATCAGCTGGAAACATGGGCTTATTAAGTTGTTTAAGTACACAGGCAAGGGATTTAGGAGGGAGGATGGAAAAGCTGAGGGTACATGAGTATAAACAGCATGTGGTAGTGCAGGTGCATCTGCAGCTTGACTGGAAAATGGCATTGGTTGAATTCACACTCAACTCTTGCTCTAGAAGAGAAAGTCAAGGTATAAAAGGAGGTGAATTATGGCCCCTGGTGCTGATTTGTCTTATCAAGTAATCAGATTGTCTGATCTACACTAATCAAAATAAAAGTAAAATGTGCACTGTTTTCCGGTTCTTTTTGAATAAATTAGAGGCAATCCAGGCATGAGATAAAAAAATCCCTGCTTCCAAAGCACACTCATATGGATACATGCTTAAATACAGTAGTAAAATCTTAAATGTGTTGTTTCCAAAAACATGTAGCTGTGGCACTTGGGGACATGGTTGTGTACTGGACTTGGCAGTGCTGGGTTAACAGTTTGACTTGATGATCTTAGAGGGCTTTCCAACCTTAATGATTCTACTCTAATTCTGTAAGGTGCCACACCCTCTCATGTCATTCTTAGCAATGGAGAAATTGGGATCAAACCAGCATCTAAGTTTAGCCATCTAAAAGGACATGTAGATGTGATTTAGCTGTTCTCACCTCTCTTGATCATCAGCAGAGAAGCTGACTTTAACTGAACAATACATTTGATCTGTTTTATATTTCGGGACTCATGAATTACTCCCTAGAAATGCTTATTTCTCTCTTTTATCTTCAAAGGGATGGCAGGCACCAGATGACTCTTGGTGAAATGAATCCCATCCCACATCTCTCAACAGCCCAGATCCTGTTGGATGCCATCAGTGGCAGGCAGATAACAACAACACTGCAGGAGGGATGTTTGAGAAATAGAAACTGGTAGAGAGCCAGAAAACATCAAATGGAAAATTAGTTGATTAGGAAAGGAGAAGCACAAGGTAGTACAAGTGTCTTTTTCGTGTTTTCCATAGGAAAAAAACAAGGCCTTCCATAAAGAAAAGCTTTCTTTTTCTCCTAAACCACTGTTCTGAAAAAACTCAATTCACTGAATTAACAGGTTCAGTGGTTTAGGATATTTTGTTTTAAAAAACCCCACCACAAAACTGAGAAAAATAAGTAGCAGTTTTGTCCAAGAATTTTAAAACAAGCACTATTGAATTTCTTTCTGTCTGCCCTAAAGCCAGTGGGACTTTTCTTTTGGGATGTTCTTCGGTCTTCTTGTCCCCCAGTTCCTTACTTTTCCAGGTATTTTTACAGTGAGTAGAAGAACTAAAATTATAATCTAAGGAAGACTGCCTAAATAATAAATGTGCTCACATTTGGGGATCATTCCAGGTGTTCTCTAAACCTCTGTGAGGCAGTGTGGGTAAATAGAGAGTTTGTATTAGTTGGTTATAATTAATCCCAGTAGCTTTAAGGCAGAATCTTCCTGCTCCAGGGGCTCAGAGAAGGAGATAGATGGAAAGGCAGGGAGGGATTCTCCGGAAAGTGAAAGGATGTAAGAAATCAGTTTATTCACACCTGGCAACATCTGATGATTTGCTTCTTTCTGACTGAGACCTCTGAGCTGCACTCTGCTGAGAAAATTAGCATTTGCCCAGCCGTGCTTTTGCCCTGAAAATGCACAGAATACAAGTCCAAGCACCTTGAAAGACTAGTCAATAGAAATAGAAGTAAAAAAAAATACATACTTTTTTCCTATTAGTTTTCATGCATTTACTCAAATAATTTCCCAAGGTAAAATTGCAATTCAGAATGATAATTTTTAAATGCTTGATCAGTAAACAAAGTCTCCTTCTGTGCATCAGGCAGGTGAAAAGGACCCAACTGATTGAGAATAAATAGCAGTGACTTATATAAATAAATATAAATAATGTATTAAAAGAAATCTAAAGTACCTTCTAGTTGAAATCTATTTTAAAAATGTCCCAAAGGTGCAGCTCCCAAGAACATTCCTACTTTCTTTTCCAGTCATTCTTACTGAACATTGTCAGCAGAGCAGATAAAAGAAGTAAATGCAGATGAACCTAGAACCCAGATAAATCCTAGAGTTCTCTACTTTCTACCAAAAGTTCTTGGAAAAAGAAACTTGAAGAAGCAATTCATCCTGTCTTAAAGTGGATGTGTAAGAGGATATTTCTGCCCTGGAAGTGGCTCAGTAAGGGGTTAGCTTTCCTCCCAAGTGAGGAGGGAGTCAGACATAGGTAAAATTCACAGTTAGTTCTAGGCATGGACAAGAAGAAAGGGAAAAGAATCACATGTTGGAATAATCTTCACTATATTTGGATTTTCCTGAAAGCATTCCAACATCCCTGTATTAAACAAACGCAACAAAAAAAAACAAACCTAGAGAAAATCAGTGTTGTACGTGACATCGTCTAAGAACTGGACTTTGAGAAAAGAGGGAGATGGATGCATTCAGAATAATACAAAAAAGGAACAGACAGCTGGGTGAATTTGAAATGCAACAGTAAATAGTAAGACAGTGGATCAATGAAAAAAATAGGAGAGCGAGAGAATGTTGCAGAATCATGATCAACTGCAGTCATAAATCTGTGAAAGAATGGATTTTTTTTTCTGGGAAGAGTAGGAAAAAACACTGGGTCAAAATAACAAAAAAAATGAGGTTTATTTAATGAAAGGAATTGAACTGTTGGAAGTTTTTAAAAAGCAAACTAATAATAACATATTTCTCAAAAAATGCAACAACAAAACATGGAAAAGCATTGGTAAAAAATAGAGAAAAAAATGTACAGGTATTAAGTGTCTTTCTGAAAGGACTATTGTATTTTCTGGTTCTTATTTATATGAAAGAGCTTTACATGACATATGGTGTCACTTTCTAAAAATATCTAACTTCTCTGTTTGGCTACAGAGATACCCCTAATGAAGAATGGGGAATGGACATTGAAATTTCAGTACTTGAAAGGCAGAATAGCAGATCCACACTCCCATGATGTGTCTTCAGCTGCAGTTCTGAGGACTGAGAAGAGAGATGTTTGTTAATGAGGTTTAAAGCATGGTTTAAATGTGTCCTTTAAGACATAATTGGTGCCTTCGGCCTTTATCCAAGAAGTTACCATGAGAAATGGTTTTATTTTTCTCCCAATGAATTCCCTTTCAGAAAAGGCATACTCTTGATCATCCCTTGTCTTGTCTCACAGTTTGAAAAACTGGCAGTTTAGGAGGAAATTCTACATTAAAACAAGCATGTCTTCCAACTCATTGACTCAAGGCACTGTCACGATAGGCTCTAATACTGGACAACTGAGGGAAGGCATTTTTAATTAGGTAGTGACAAAGGCTTCAATATTTTTTAAGAATTAATATGGATCATTTAACAGTAACTTGTCTGAGTGGTTTATACATTAAAGCATCAGATGGAAAGCTGGAAAACTTTGGGGACAAATTAAAAGTTGATCCATCCAGTACAACAACAAACTAAACGAGATGTGTCAGCTCTGGATGCGCACAGGTCTACACGTGTCAATGCCCATCTGCAGTGCAGGAAAAACCTGCTACACTGCACACCCAGACTTGTTAAACATGAGACTTGTTCAGAAGAGCTCTGACATTAAAGTGTGGATGTCATGAAACCTACTGTCAAATAATCCTGCCTTCCTTCCTTAGGTCTTTTTGCCAACAGCTTCTTGGTGGCTTTCCACTTAGGACCTACCTTTTCAATTTATTAGGGAGGATATTGAACCTGTCAGTGCATATGCAGTTATTTTAGGGTAACTAATTGCAGACAGTTCATCCAGCTGGACAGCCAAAGCAATAATATTAAAGATTAATGCCCCAGTTCAGCAAAACAACCTGGGCATGTGCACAGTCTTGTGGCTTCACTGAGACACACTTAAAGAAAGGCTTGTTGAACTAAATGTATTACTCCAAAAGAGCCTTAAAAATAATGAATTTCATATCCCAGATGCCAGGGAAACAGTTCTAAGGAATCTGAAAAGATTACTGAATCTGATAAATCCAAGTTTAAACCTCTAAATCATGCTATGAGATATAATTATCATAGAGTCATAAAATAGTTTGAGCTGGAAGGAACCTTTAAGGATCATCTAGTCCAACCCCCTGCAATGCACAAGACCTCTTCAACTGGATCAAGTTTCTTATAACTCCACCAAACTTGGCATTGATTGGTTCCAGGATTGGGGTATCTACCAGTTCTCTGGGAGTAGTGGTCCTGGAACTGACTCTTGAGAAAAAAATCACTTGTCATTGATCTTCATCTGGACATTGAGCCACTGATATTTTGGAAGTCATGATCCAGCCAGTTCCTAACGCGCTTAAGAGTCAAATCACCAAATTCAGTTTGGAGAGAAGGTTGTCATTGTGGGCTGTGCCAAAGGCCTTAGACAAGTGCAGGTGGATGATGTTTGCAGCTCTTCCCTTGACCGCTGGTGCAGTCACTCCCTCATACAAGGTTGGTCAGGCAGGTCTTGCCTTTGGTGAAGTCCTGCTGACTCAAATAACTTCACTGTCCTCCACATTCCCTAACATGGCTTCTAGGAGGATCCATTCCAAATCTTCCCAGGCACAGAGGTGAAGATGATAGGTTGACAGTTCCCAGGTTGAGAGTCCTCCTTTCCACCATTTATAAAAATGAGAGTGATGTTTCTCTTTTTCCAGTCACTGGGCATTTCACCTGACTGACATAACTTCTCATATATGATGAAGAGTGGCTTGACAACTACATCACTGAATTCCTTTAACACTCTACGATGCATCCCATCAAGTCCTGTAGACCTGTGCCTGTTCTGGTTCCTTAGGTGAACCTGGTCTTCTCTTACACCTAGGGGGATGTTGAACCCACAGTCCCCATTCTCACCCTGTTCACTCAAAATGTATGGGAAGAGACACTTTGTGAAGACTGAGGCAAAAATGTTTTAAAGTACCTCAGCCCTCTCCTCATCCATGTTATCAGTTTGTTATCAGCCTTGTTCTTCTGGGGGAACATTTTCTTTGACCTTCCTTTTCTAGCTGGCAAACCTGTAGAAGCCTTCCTGTTTCACTCTGCATTTTCTCCAGTTGATTTCCTGTGCTGCCTGTGTTGGTGCAGCTTCAGCTGGGCTGTTGGCTTTTTTAGCATCTTAGAACAACATCCTTTAGTTCCTTTTAAGTATTTAATTTGTTAAATTATAACAATGAAACAATAATAAATGCTAATAATATTAAAATATAACAAAAAGAATCCAGAGTTCCTATTGCTGGGTCTCTTTTTCTTGGAAATGATACAGATTATGAACTGATTTGCCTTATGATAAAATAGATTAGTTTGGACCCAAAAATTTCCTCCCATAGGAGTCCTTCAGTTTTTCCACAGGGACTCTTCTCACATGATTTCAGCTATATGAAAATGGGATAGCCAACCTCACAGCTCTCTCTAAAGTCAAAGAACATGAATAGGGACATCAAGGGGCAATGCATTCTATTTATTTTAGGATGCATTGAATTGCACTTTGGATGTCCCCGGTTCTTTTTGTCATTTGCAAGGGGCAGCTGCCCACTTCTGGACTTCAAATGTTGGGTGCACTGAATGCTATCTTACACGTTCACTGCCTTATACAGGAATGTTTTTCTATCACTTTAATAAATCTAATATATGAGTGCAGTAGGAAAACGTAGAAATAGCTATGCTAAATAAGTCTCTCCATCAACACCATTCCACCCAGCTCACGCCAAGATGGGTGGAAATATAAATGACAGCAATGTTTGGCCTGCCACTGACACCTATCCACACATAAACAGTCACAGTTAGATGAGATGCTTCACAGTTTCTCTGAATATTTAATTAGTACAAAAACTTGGTTTCTTTGAGCTCCATCAAAAATAAAACTAAAAAGCCCAGCTTCATTTACCTCACATTGACTACAATGAACATTAGAACTTCCCCCAGCGCCGCAGGTTTAGCTCTGTGGCTAGCGCTGAGTTGTTGGCAATCAGAAAAGACTTGCGGCTAATCACACTTCTTTATCACCACAGGGATAAACTTAAGTGACAGACAGGCATGGGCTAATTACTTTTAATAGTTTCCCATTGCTCTGGCTGATGACACAGTACTAGAAAACCACACTCCCCCCTCTCCCTCAATAAACCAGAATTTCAGTTCCATGGCAGTACGTCTTTATCCCCACTTCGTTACTTCAGGGGAGCTGCGTTCTCTAAAATGCCTTTCCCTGTGGCTTAAAGTAAAGATTTTTTAAATAAATTAATACAGTTTATGTTGGGCATCTACCACTTGAAGGGCTAATGATTATTGACTACCCTCCAGCAGACATCAGGGAGTCTAGCCTCAGGCCCTTCCCGCTCGCCCCCAAACATGCCGAATGTTAACACATGTTTCTAGATCCTGGCTGGGATTGGACACAAACAAGGCAGTCAGAATGGACCATTTAGTGTACAAGTCAAGATGACAGATCTCTGCTTAATACAAGGAAGACTAAAATTCGTATCTTATTGAAAAAGGCAGAAGAGCCCCGGGTGCTTTCGCTTTGTGATTCTGCAGCAAAAAGTGGGTTGTGTCAATATAAGTCTATGTCACCCGTTCGCAGCTGCCACACTGAATTGACCCTGCTAGCTGCAGACAGAAAGGCCTTCCATTTCCAAACTCTCTCTAATGCTCATCTGCGAGAGTGAGCATGAGGTGGAAAAAAGCTAACAAGTTACTCCTAAGTAAGGGAGTGAAAAACAAAACAAAACAAAACAAAAATGTCTTAACGCTGTGAGACTCTCCCCACTCACTGTTTCTAATGAAACACTAGAAAAAAAAAACCTTTCTCATCTGAAGGCATTTCAGAGGATGCTCTGACAACGTGAGCTTTATGTTTTGTAAATCATGTTCTTGTAATTCCTTGTAAGTCTCCAGATCCTCTTCAGACAGAGCAGCAGAGCATTAAATATTCTTGTAACGCTCACCAGAGCTTAATTACTAAAAGTTGAAACATCTTTTAAACTCTGCATTTTTTTCCCTGGTTGCTCCCCAAAGAAAAGATAGAAAAAAGTTGAAGAATGTGCACAATAACTGTTAGTCAAGATCATGTTTCCAAAGGGGGCAAAAGAAGATAAACAATTTTGAGACCAAAAATAGAATATTTCTTGATACCCTTATAGTTTAAAATTATAGCATTCACTGATGTGTCTGTTTCTCATAAATTTATATAATATTTTATAATATTATATATATATATATATATATATATATATATATATATAAACATACTAAACTCAGATGTTCACACTGGTGAAAAGATTGAACTCAAAATTAAAAAAAGAATTAAAATTAAAAAGAAAAAAGTTCCTCGAGTTTCCTAAAATGAAAAAAAAAAGAAATAAAGAAATCTTCAAGTAGGAAACACGGAATTTTATTGATTTCTGTAGAAATATGATACTTTAGGGAAGCTGAAGATAGGGTTAAAATTGTAGAATTATTTCAAAATAATTTCATTTATTGCCCTACTCAAAGTCCATGAAAATATACCAAGAAAATGTTTTCTTTACCTCATTTCAGCCTATATTCAGGTGAGTCATTATATAAGTAAACACATGCAGTATACTGTGAACATATTTTATTAGCAGAAGGTAAAATTCTTCTCCTTTTTGTGTTGTAGTGAAGAGCTAGTCAAGCTTTTATCAGCTTTTTATGAAAATCTCTTATAAAGCACTGGATATTCCAACCCAACAATCTGACTTGTAAATATACCTCACTGACTGTGAAATCTTTGGAAGTGTCTGGGTGTTTTGTGGATATCAGAGAGGAAAAATCAGTCTCACCAAAACACAATCATCTGAAGTCAGCAGTCTGATCTAAGCAGCTGTCTGTGTTTTTTCTGTATGAAAGAAAAAGAGAATCCCAAAGGTCGGAAAAGACCTTCAAGATCTTGAAGAAGTCATTCATCACTTTGGTCTTGCCATTAGCTTTGCTCATTTCTGCGGAAACTCTTCTTTTTTCATAGGGTGCCCAGAGAAGCTGTGGCTGCCCCTGGGTCCCTGGAAGTGTCCAAGGCCAGGCTGGACAGGGCTTGGAGCAACCTGAGAGAGTGGAAGGTGTCCCTGTCCATGGAACTGGATGATCTTTAAGGTCCTTCCAACCCAACCATTCTATGATTCCATGATTCTGTGTAGTTTGCCATATTTGACTGCTTTAACCCACCTGTGAATATATAAACCATTAAACATCAGTACCAAGTCCATTCTCTTGCTCTGCAGCCTGATGGTGAGGTCTGGTCATACTTAAACTTTCCTCCTTACCCCAAGATAAATCAGAGTTTCTCAGCAAAATTCTGTTCTGGGACTGTTTCTGCTTTAAACCCTACCTGTGAAATGCTTGGTAGAGTGTTAACTGACTGGATGTGAAAGTAAAGACTTGAGTTGTGTGACAATTTGGACAAAATTTAATGAAAAAAAGAATGTCCCTTTACTTCTCTCTCACTCCAAGCAGATCCTTTAGGAAAAAAATGTTTCAATTCAATTTCAGTTATTCATGCATAGCACCAGCCAAGACTACTTTAAAAAAGTGTTGCAATTAATGTAATTTATTATCAGCAATAGAGAAATTTCCAATATGTTTTCATGATTTTCATAAAACACTAAGTTTTTATCTATTATGAAAGAGTTTGAAGAGTTACATGATGACATGGCAATCTTTTAATAGCTCCAGACATATAAAAGAGCATAACTTAGTCAAAAGAAAGATAATTAAGATAGTTCTGGATGGGGACTGGAACCTCATTCTTAGGGTTTCCACATCTTCCAATGTTTTTGCAAAAGGAGACTGATTTAGGAGAATATACAGTATGGGCTGATATAGTTGGGTTGAACTTCTTTTAGTACTGGAGGAGAGGAATGTGGAAGAGATGGAAAATACTCTTTTGATTTCATAATGTGGAGATGTTCTTTAAAAGTGGATGATTTAACAGGAGATTACTAAGAGCTCTACTGTGTAATTGTGAATATCACATGTTGTTGCAGTGATTGCTGGAGAGCTACCCCGGATGTCCCCTAATGTCCATGAAATCTGCTATTTAAGGTTGACTCTACTCATAAATATATATATGAGCCTTAAAAACACTGAAGACAACAATGTGATATGGTTTATGAGGCCTCACTTCATAGCTGTGCTCGCTGACATGCAGAAGAATTGGATAATAAATCAGAACTTGTAAGCTGAAAATCAAAGATGTTCTGGAGTCACAGATAAAACACAGACAAGTGTATTAAATATTTTCTGAAACCTTTAATAAGCTGTGTATCAGGCTCTTTTCCCCTTCCCCTTTCCCCCTTGCCAAGACATTGATATTTGACAGAGGATTCAGGCTTTTACTCTAGCACCAGTCAGAGGTGTTTAACACAGCCCATTTTCTTTGAGGGATACTGACAGCAACTCTCCACTGACATCAGATCAAGTCAACAATAGGGAAATGAATGAGTATAAAAGTTAATGTTGTTCAGTCGTGTCTCAATAGAATGGGCTGACGATGCAAATAATTAACAGCCTGAAGCCAGCAAATGTTGCCTTATAAGATTGTGCAGACTTTAAAATGTGGTCAGCTGAAAGACTCACCCATGAGATCTTGGCTCTTACTTAACTTGTGCTACTAATTTACCAAACAATGTAAGGGCAGACAGATTATTTCTTGGTGTCTTGTTCCCATCCATCTCTAAAGGAGGGCTGCTCATCATCCTGAAGTTTGTTATGAAGAGTAGAAAGTGGCTAAGTCATGTAATTAATTTAATTCTATCTGCAGATCCTATTCAGCTCTTGGGGAGTTTATCTGTGTTGTTTGAGCTGTTAGCAACCTGGAAATCCTTTTTTTTCACTATTTCAGACTTTGGATCCCATGGCAGACAAGGCAAAATGTGCCCACTCACTCTTCGGACTTGGCAGGACGCAAAGATCAATATTAAGACAAGAGGGAATGGCTTTAAATTAAAATACCTTTAAATTTAAAGATATTAAGAACAAATTCTTTACTGTGAGGTTGTGGCTGCTCCACCTCTGGAATTGTTCAAGGTTGGGTTGGAGGGGACTTGAAGCAACCTGGTCTAGTGGAAAGCATCCCTGCCCATGGCAGATCTTTAAGGTCCTTTTCAACCCAAACCATTCTGTTTCTGTGGTGAGCCTGTGATTTTCAGGTGCTGAGGAGCAGTGAGACTGAGATGTCTCAGCTGAAAGTCTGGGCTTTCACTGCTGCTTTTCCTGGTGAGGAGCAGGGCATGTACCTGCAGTTTGTTGTACTCACCAGAGATGATGAGTTCAAACCCTAAATATATTGTAGTCCAGAGCCAGTGAAAGACAAGGGGGTGGGGTGGTTGAGGAAGGAATTTCCCCAAATTGCTACATCTGATTTTAGTATACCTTAGAGAATAAATTCCCACAGAATATAAGTGCTTTACCGAAATATTTCCCCAGTTGTAGTGTCTGACATTGAAGCAAATTAATCTACTGGATCTTCTTTAAGAACTCAATGAATTAGCATGAAGGCTTTCAGATGCAGATTCAATCTGCCGCTACATCTAAGAGGAAACAATCTTATACCAAATTATGCACCCTTAAGTTTCCTTCAAGATTTCTGAATGGTGAAATGAAAAAGATCAATGAAAAAGATATGATAGCCAAGCATACAGGGGTAAAGCTGGGCAAATAGGTTCTTTTTTATGTCAACCTTTTTGCTTCATGACAATTTTGGTCCCCTTTGTGGGCTCACTTGGCATGTTTTGAGAGCACTGGCCATTCTTCCATGGGTTTATTCCAGCCACAGAACAGCCCTGGAAGGCATGTCCACACCATGCAGTGCTGAGAGCTCACTGCACACGTGCTGACTTCTGAATCAGAACTCAGGCAACTCTCCTGCTAAGCCTCTTGCTTCAGAGCCAGGTGCTTTTTGTGCTTGACTGCAAACTGAAAAGGCAAGTATTCATTCAGATCTCAGTCAGGCATCCAGAGAAAGATGCCAGATTGTATGGTGTCCATTCTGTAAGGAGAATTTAGCCTGCTGAATGCAGTGAATAGGTAACATTGGGGATGTTTTTGGATATTAAAGAATTTACAGAAGTGCTGAATCTTTCTCCATTTGCAGTATAGCCCATTGTGGCTAAATTTACACAAGATATCCCTGTTTGTGGAGCTGACTTCTGCTCCTTCTGTCCCTTGCAACCTTTAAAATTTAGCATGGGATTGCATTCCCCAAATACAGGTATCTATTGTCATTTTAAGCACTGAATGAGTTCCTTGGATACTGTAAGGTGCCTTAGGTGACACTTTAATGCAGTATTTAGGAACTGAATCCCACTCTAATGATGCAAAGCCAGATGATGAGACAATTATACTCTTACATAGTAACTTTCCCCATCTCTCTAGCAATATTATAAGTAAAGTCTGACAGGTTTAGTTGCAAAGTCACACATGTCCTTGTAGTAAGGCACTCCTGGGTCTCAGTGTGATGCAACATGTACTTATGGGAGAAAGAAAGATTGTAAGTGCTTGCAATGGTTAAATACCAACGAGATCTGATCCAACAAAGCTTCACACTGACTCAGCTACTAAGTAAGGCTCTGTTAGCCATGTAGCAAGCACATTTATATTATGAGATTTGAAAGGATAATCTCCACTCTCAAGTTGGCAAGTGACTTTGAATCAGAGAAATAAGAGACAAGGAGCAGAAAAAATACTTAGATATTTTCCTCTGCTTTGTGGAATATATTGATAAACGTATGTTACCATTTAACTATTCATTCTGTTGGAGAAAACTGGTTAACCCCTTAAGTGTTTTGCCCTGAAGGCAGACATTAAAAGTTAATTATAACCACATGGGACAAGCCCCTGGAGGACCGTGACAGCATTAGGCTGCTACCAACCAAGCATGCAGGATGCACAGCACTCTCAGGGAACACCATGTACAAAAATGATGCTGTCTCCTTGAATGAGCTCTCAGAAGTTAAAGACATGCTACTTTTTGCATGCACAGTAAAAAGGCAGATTGCAAATGTTCTACTCAGAGAAAAAAAAAAAAGCTTCCAAGTGAAGAATTAGAGCAAATGAAAGCAGTGAGTAATGTGATTAAGCAACGTGGCGTAGTGGCAGAGGACTACCATGAGCACTATTTTACTCATTGCTGCAAGAAGAATATGGTGAAACCTCCTCTAAAGACCTTCATTGCTACCTCGTTATAAACATTTTAGTACCATATACAGCCTATAAGACATTTTGATTTTACTGCTATAAAAAGGGAGAGGAGATGACACTCGTCCGTGTAGAGGATCATTTAGGCCACATGGAAATTAAAAGAGAAAGAGAGGCTAGTTCTAAGGGAGAGACTCTGGCTCTGTCTGTGCAAGTAAATTAAGTGTGGCTGGGAGGCACTGAGATTAAGTAACAGGGAATGGTCTACACCTACATGTTTTAACTTTATTCCTTTATATTAAAATACCTGTTTCTAAGCTAATTGCTGGGAATGGTCCCTGTGCTATATCCAAACTATGCCAGGTACTGTTTAGGAGAAACCGTTTTGTTTTTCACCAAACAACATATGTAGAGGAGGGGGCTGTTTTAGTGATATTGTGGTAGAGAAAGATGAGTTCTAGCAATGGGGAATGTCTCTGACTGCTGCTTTTTAATACAGAACCAGTCATTGGATCCTGAAGATAACCCAGGAGATATTCAGGGGACTTGATTCTGCCTTTTTCTCCCAGTGAGCAACTGGATTTATATGACAACAGCCAGAGCAGCCCAGAATGGGTGTGCACAGCTCCTGATAACATTTAGAGTAATAAATAATGATAAAACAGAGTGGAAAAGACCTGATAATAGAATTGTTGATAAAACTAATCTGTGATAACTGAGGACACATGATATGTAATAGAATAAAGTTGGGAAGATAAAATCTGGTCAACTCAATGACCAAGGTGTATATTTCCATGCTCTTCCACGACAAGGAGACATCTCAGAATTTCTTATATGGTTGATGTTTCCTCAGATCACATTAGAGAAGAAGAGGGAAGCTTTGATGTGTCTGGTCACATTTTGGAGAAGGTGCAAAGTGCCAGGATTGAGGATGGGTGTCCATCACCAGATCATACAGTGGAGGGTTACCCCACACTCACTGCTTACCATGGGGTTACATGACTCAAAGGAGAGGCTCCTGTGTCCTATCCATCATCCAGAGTATTGGGAATGGTAAATTGGCAAGGACAGAATTTAAGAAAACTAAATCATGGAAGTCCTGTGTCCCAGAACAGAGTCAAGGGATAAGTGATGGGATAAAAAGAAATGGACTCAAGTTGCACTCAAGAGGTTGGATTGGATATTAGGTAAAAGTCCTTCACTTAAAGGGTTGTCAAGTATTGGAATTTATTAGAACTCTCACCATTGCCCAGGGCAGTGGTGGGAGTCACCACCTATAGAGAGATTTAAAAGTCTTGTAGATCACAGAGTCACAGAATATGCTGAATTGGAAGGGACCCACAAGAGTCACTGAGTTCAGCTCCTGGTCCTGCACAGGACCATGGTTTAGTGGTGTTCAATTAATGGTTTGACTTAATGATCTTAAAGGTAATTTCCTACCTAAATGATTATATGATTCTACAATATAGTGCTGTAAATGTTTTCATTGGGACCTGGGATAACTTATATTTTGCAACCATCTCAGGCCAGCTGGGACATACAACAGTGGTGTTAAATATGCCTGCTCCTGGCCTCCTTCAAGGTATGATGACCTGTCAGTCTCTGTCCCAGGTGTTTATTCACAGTTTGTGTTTTCCTTCTCCGTATCACTGAACCAAGAATAGCTCATAAGTGGACCACAAATTAAGCCATTCAACTGGGCCTCATTCACTGTTCTACAGAGCCTAAAAAGAGCATTGAACAGTGCTGGAAAATTTCGGACATAGGAAGAGCCAAGAACTGTGGGATGCCAAACTCTTGTGTGAAACTGAATTTCACCTGTGAAACCAGGCAGGCCCAGGACTTGGACTGTAGCTCCTGCCTCCCTGGGAGTGAGGTTCTGAGAAAGGAGGATCGTGATTCCAGATAAGAGACTTTGTGGCTTCTAAGACATTTTGTCTTTAACCACTGCTGGTCACGTTGGGTTTAGAGGCTGCAGAGAGTGCAGGGCATGAGGACAGGCACAGCTCAGCTGGCAGAAACATCCCTAAATACAGAACTGACAAGCTGGGAGCCATGAGGGGAAAGAACATTCAAGAAAATTTTGCAAAGGCTGGATAATTTACTTTAGGCTTCCTGATGGTAATTTTTAAATAGACTTTTTTTAGCCCTCGTACTCATACTTACGTAGGCACAACCTTTTTGAAATTACCAGATTTATTCCCTCCATGAACCTCCAAGGGAAAGGAAGGTACTATTTCTGTTTTAATGCTGTGGAAGTCAGGTAGGAAGAGGTTCATTTTCAGATTCATGCAGGGAGTGACTCAAACTCCCTAAGAAGTGAGAGAGCCAGGACTGAGGCAGGACTGAGCAAGCCACCTTGATCTGCCCATCTAACAATTTGATTTCTTGCTATGTTAACTCTCCAGGTTCCAGCTCTATCCTCCACCACAAGAATGCTTAATAAAACCTTTTAGATTTAGATATAAGCTTTAATACTGCCTCTCTTGCTGCCTGAAACCAGAAAGGAGATAGGCAGTGTGACTTCCTAAATTTCTTACAGCAAAATACTTAGAGTGTTAAAGAGTGTGATTTAATAATACCCAATTTTTCTCAGCCCTTGAAATACCTTAGTTCCATTCCTTATATCCCTAAGAAAGCACACAATTCTTTGGTCTTCCCATCGCAGGTAGGTCTCAATATTTTTATTTTTTTTACATTTTTTCACTATTTAATTTAGTTTATTTTTCTTTAACACACACACACACACAGAGGCACCTTTTTTTTAACTTTTTGCTTTACAACAAATAGAGAGTGGTTTTAACTATCATGCAGGGGAATAAAATGTTCTAATGCTCTTGAAGGGGCTACTTGCACTTTGAATCACAGTCAGGTAGAAAAACTACAGCAATTTGTTTTCTTATGTTGCACCTCTAGCAAAGAAACAAGAGCAATATAGAGAAACTTGGCTCCCTACTTCTCTTAATTCCTGGTCAAAGGAGTAGAATATTAAATGGAAAAACAAGGGAAGGATTATAGAGATGTGCAAGGACCATGGACTAACAGATATTGTGTCTCCAGAAGAATAAGCTAAAAAAACCATGACAGCTGTTCCAGACCGAAATCTGCTACCACACCGTTCTGAGGGCCAAGACCCTCATGTGGCAAAATGCTAAGTGGACTTTGAAGGCCTGAGTCAGGACAAACTTCAACTTCTCGGATTTTGTTATTTACATGGGGAAGATGCCCTCAGAGGAGCATTCCGAAAGCTAAATACCTCCTTCACCTATGGCATAGTCACATATCTACCACAGACTGTGGCCAATTTTCCCAATTTTCCCCAGTGAAACTTTTGTACCTCTTCTGTGCATTGGTCAGGCTGTACCAGATCAACTCTGCTGTTCAGTCCCTCTTTTGATTCTCACCTGCTGTAGGTGCTCTGGTGTCAACCAAAGCCAACATTAAAGACAGTGCTGTTACTGGTGGTGACACTCGCGGGGGCTTTGCAGTCACAGAATCATCCATTATACATCTGAAAAGCTGCTGAAGCCCAGTGTCAGAAGTCCCAGCAACACGTGAGCCTGTGAAGTGGCAAAGCCATCAGCTCTGTGACAGCTTCATGCCCAAGGCTAACAAGGCTGGACATGGCAGGAAGGGAAGACCCCTGCAATGCTGGGGGAATTGGCTAAATGGACCTAATAGGTCTTTTCCATCTCTGGTGTCTCTGGGCTGCACTGCGCCCTAAGGCTGAGTCCTGAGTCAGGGGTGACACTGTAATTATGCTTCTCTGGGAGCTGCCCAAGGAAAGGATTGTGGTGGGGAGAATTATGATCCTTTCCCCAAATCCCTTTAGCTACAGGGCTGGAGGCAGTAACTCATAGAGACCTGGAAACACAAGATTTTACTGCTCTGGCAGCTCTGCCCCAGCTTTACCCATTTCTACACTGTTTCTTTCTTTCTTCCCACTTCCCTGCTCCCTCTATCTTTCTCTTTCAACCTTGTAGAAGAGGTGACCATTGGATGGTGCTCGAATTCAACACTGAACCTAAATCTGTCTGCCCAAAGTACCTTCTCTGCTTGAATTAGTAGAGCTCCAGCTGTCATGTCCAGCACATGGGGCTGTGTAGCAGAGCACAGTGGTTCTCTGAACACTTGGCAGGTGGACAGTCATGGAGAGCCAGGGAAGGTCCCTTCTCATGACAGGGGAGGTTTAGATTGGATATTACGAAAAGGTTCTTCCCCCAGAGGGTGTGTGGGCACTGAACAGACTCCCCAAGGAATGGTCACAGCGCCAGCCTGACAGAGCCCAAGTAGTGTTTGGACAACGCTGTCAGACACAGGGTGGGATTGTTGAGGCTGTGCTGTGCAGGGCCAGGAGTTGGAGTCAATGATCCTTGTGAGTCCCTTCCAAGTCAGAATTTTCTATAATACTGATTCTGTGACAGTGTCAGGGAGTTTGCATATGCAAGAGGTCCACCCTTATCCATGTGTGAGCATCAAATGACACTGTGAGGCTCAGGAACAAAGCATCTTCGAGCTTATAATCTTCACAGATCTTCCAGAGAGCTGGAAAACCCTAATTTCCGGTCCAGGATGGAGTTACCATGTCACACTCTGATTTGAAGACTAATTCTTCCATCCTTCCCACACAAACTGTCACACCTTCCAAGAAGTAAAGCATCATCTGAGTTCCACCCACATGAGCACAATCTATCCATAGGGGCACGTCTCTTCACTGGAAGAACATCAACTGCAGATTGTCAGTGATTTTTACAACTGGAACAAATAATAATAATACCACTGGATCAGTCTATTGCTTCTTGATTCCCAAAGAATTAAGGAAAGTTGTTATCCTATTATATCTTCTCATGGGATTTATCATAGGGACTCTGTGTAAATATACTGTATTTGAATTCCTAATATATGTATCTATTTTAAGGTGCAAATCATGGTATTGTCTATGAGAGCAGAATCTTTAAAGCAATTATCATCAAGCCTTTTCCAAATACACAGAAGCAGCTGAAAGGGGGAGCTGCAAGCTGGCATTTGTGGAGAAGACTGACAAAACTGATAAAAAGAAGGAAGATAAAGATACATAAAGGTAAATATAATCAAGAATAAATGCTCTGTAAATAGATTCAGTCTGATGGGACTGATGGACTTGGGAAAGGACATCAGGTGGTGCTTCTTGGTGCTTGAACTTCTATTCATTGATGCTCCTTTCCTTTCCCTGTCTGAGGCAGTGAACAAGGTGTTTGGATAGCACAAAGCCTTTTAAAATCAAACAGTGCCTCCAAATCCCCCCTTCAGTGACAATAATAGTCTATGGATTTACAACTGGAGGCAGTAAAGCAGAAGGTTCAAACAAGTTACCAGGAAAAATAACGCAATAGGTACAATTCTGGGTACATTCTGGGTGCTGCTTTGAAAATAAATGATCTTAACCCAACAGATTAGAATTTCCAGTTCCTTGTGGTGTGACACACAGAGCTTGTAGTGCACAGTTCTAGGAGAGGAACAAGATCATCTTGATGTTAATGCCTGTTCTTTGGCCTTTATTTCCCAAAAACATGGACATTTCCCTTTCCAGTGTATTCATGTAGAAAATTTCTCACCCTGAATTTAACCCTGGTAATGTAAGGCAGAATCACCACAATTAAGTGTTTAATCTTGCCAGTGCCCTCTTACACTCAGGGTTTATCCATTTTATCACTGTATTGATTAAACAAAGTATGGCAACCAATTATTTTCTCTTCTGCTTTGCATAGCTTTTCTCTACTTTATCACTCTTTTTTTTCCCCCTCCCTCTTTCATACTATTGGAAATCTTTTGAATGAAACTGAAAAAGATTTCAATTACCTAATAAAGAACTGTTATTTAAGTTTTATGAATGAACTAAATAAAATTATTGAGGTGGGATGATAAAAATAAATAAGGGTGAAAGCATTATTCAGGATAAGAGGAAATGGCCTCAAGCTGTGCCAGGGGAAGTTTAAGTTGTATATTAAAGAAAATTCCTTCACCAAATGGGTTGTCAGGCATTGGAACAGGCTGCCCAGGGCAGTGGTGGAGTCACCATCCTGGAGGTATTTAAAAGGTCTGGCACTTGGGGACTTGGGTTAGTGGTGGGCTTGGCAGCTTGATGACCCAAAGGGTCTTTTCCAATCTAAATGATTCCATGATTCTATATTAAAAAAAAAAAAAAAAAAAAAAAAAAAGCCTGATAATTAAGAATTCTTCCGGAGAAATGCAAATACAGCAACATTTAAAACAGTTCTTTTATTTTCTTTATGTGGGCCATGCTAAAAATGGGAGTTGTGTCACTTCAATGGAATTGCCTAAAGATGGTGCTTAAATTAAGCCCACTGTGACCATTCTTCTTCAGACTACTGGAAACAAAGATTCCTGGAAACCTCCAGAAGGTCTTAGGAAAGCAGAGGGAAGCTCTGATGCCAACAAAGCTCAACCAAGTATTTGTTATCAGGGTCATGGTGTCTTTCATAGTTACCCCAAAGCCACTCAGTGGGGGTTATGACCAAATGAGTTTTTGCCTGAAAATATCACACTGAAAAATGCATCTTTGCATGTGGGTAAGATTTCAACATTGGAAAAATATTTCAAAAAACCCCAAAATGTTAAAAAATACATTCTATGTTTTTAAATACTGAGTGTTTTTTTAAAATAATTTAATTAAATTTTACTACAGAATAATAATTAAGGGTTATTTACAGTTGGAAGCTCTATCAGAAAAC
This sequence comes from Petroica traversi, assembly GCA_025920805.1. Taxonomy (NCBI): domain Eukaryota; kingdom Metazoa; phylum Chordata; class Aves; order Passeriformes; family Petroicidae; genus Petroica; species Petroica traversi. Next base: position 14,144,289 of record JAHLSL010000038.1, on the reverse strand, counting down.
CTTACCTTTTGTCAGCTGAGGTTTCTCCCTAAGCAACCTTTTTTATTTTTCTCCCCTTTTTTCTTTTTTAGATTTGAACACTAAACCCAGAAATCAATTATTCATTAAGTTTATTTATGAGTAGACCTGACTGCTGAATGTTCTTCTGCATCAGGAATTGACTTTTCTTAAAAATGAGACTTCTTAAAACTTGGCAGTGTTAAAGACATTTTCTGTAATCGAGCAAAACCTTTTCACATTTTTCACAAATTTTGTTGTGGATTGTGTTTAACCTAAACCACAGCTCTGTAGGTGGGTTTTTTTATTTATAAATTCTGATCATTTTTTAAATTATATGAAACAGGAAACATGACAAAAATTTTCAAGAAAATCAGAACCTGAGTCTCTTTGCTCTTAAGGACCAGAAAGAATTCTCAGCATTTCTAAAATGGTTTTTGAAGCAAATTAATGAATTTGTCTGACACCTGAGACTTTGGACAGAATTTTGGGTTGTATATTAAATCTTTCTATTCTTTTTTCTTGTGTCAGGGCTCCTCAAATTCCAGTTAGTGCAAGGAGGACATCGTGATGGATATCATTTTACTTGATACTGAGTGTCTAAAAATGGACTTGTACAAGCTCCCTAAGTCATTCCAACAGTCAGAGGAAAGGGACAAACATTTCCAGAGTATTTCATCCCAATGCTTGTGAACTTTACAACAGGAAGAATCACCATTTCCATGAAGACACCTCCTCCTGGTGTATCTGTCTGCATGAATAATTTGGAATTTAATATAAGTTTTACCTTTACAGGCCTGACGGAAGTAAAATGAGAAGCACCTCAAAAACACATTGTTTGTAGCCTGGAGTGGGTTGACATTGGCTGGATTCCAGGCACCCACTGGAGCTGTTCTGTCACTCCCTCTGCAACTGAACAGGGGAGAGAAAATACAGTAAAATGTTCATGGGTTGAGACAAGGACAGAGAAAAATCACTCACCAAATTCCATCACAGGCAAAACAGACTAAGTTTGGGGAACTTAAATGAATTTATCGCCAACAAAATGGGAGCAGAATAACGAAAAATGAAATAAATTTTAAAAGCACCTTTCCCCCATCCTTCCCTCTCTCCCAGAGGTGCAGGGAGACAGGGAATTTTAACTGTCCCAGCCTTGTCCAGCAGTGGGTCTGTCTTGACTCTGCTGGACATGGAGGAGGCTTCTGGAAGCTTCTCACAGAAGCCACCCCTGCAGCCCCATCACTGCCAAAACCTGGCCACACAAAGCCAATAAAAATTGATAAATCCAGGATCAGTGCAGCACTCAGCTCAGCTATTGCAGTCTGCAGGCTGAGTCCTGCTGCAGCTCGACCTAATCCAAGAGGCAAGGTGAATTAACTCCAGAACAAGGTTAAACAGAAAATGAAAGAGATCCATGGGCTAATCCAGAACTTTTGGACCTAGGTTTACTTTTCCTTCCTTCCCAGCAGCAGCAAGTCTGGCCATAGCTGGTTTAGCTGGGCTTGCAACATAAAATCAGACATTCATCTATAGGAAAAGAGGAAATGGCTTCAAGTGGTGCCAGGGGAGGCTTAGGTTGGATATTTGGAAAAATTTCTTCATTGAAAGAGTGACTGAGCATTGGGACAGGCTGCCCAGAGAAGTGGTGGAGTCACCACCCCGGAAGTGTTTAAAAAAACAAAATATCTATCACTTCATGACATGGTCGTGGTTGTATTTGGTCAAAGGTTGGACTTAATAATTGTGGAGATCTTTTCCAACCTCGATAATTCTGTGATTAGTTCTTCTTCTTTTTTTTTTTTTCTTTTCATTTTTAAATTTCTGACACTTTCTGATGGCTGCCTTTAAAACGTGTCAAATCACAGCTCTGAGCCCTACATTTACTTGCCAAGACTATGAACAAACATAAACAGTTAAATTTAATACTTTGTTTATGATGTCTAAACCAGGTTTTCAAATTACGTTTCAGTTGTGTATATATTTTTTGACAAAATTCAACACACAGGGAAATAAGGGCCACCTCTAGCTCCCCAAATTGTTATAAATGCTATATAGGAGATAATTTACTGATTTTTTTTAAATACTTTGTTTCCTTTTGTACAAGTAATCAGATGTTTCAGCATTTTCAAAACAAAAATAGTGTCAATATTTCATTGAAAACAACTACCTACAAAGGAAAATTAAATCTAAAATAAGCCAGCTAACCAAAATAGCCTTGGATTAAATGCTTATTTTAAATCCAACAAAAAAAATCATTTTTAATTCAACACAACCTAATAATTTTCCTCAGACTTGTTATTTCAGCAGCAAACTGAAAAATATTCCTTTATCCAACTATTGTTGTTACTAGAAAGATTGAGTTATGGCCAAAGAAGCATCAAAAGGGAATATTTTCAGTGCTGAGCACTGGAGCTGGAGCTTGGCAGAGCCGACAGACAACTCTTGTTCTAATCAGGAAGAAATGTGCTCCATTCCTGTGCCAAGAATACACAAGCAGCTGAATATCCCATTGTTTTTATTTACTTATTTTCCAGGTAGTTCAGGTATCTCTAACTACCCTTAAAAATGAGGAGGAAAAAGACATTACATTATTTGTATTGCCAGTAGCTAGAAAATGATGGATTCCCCCAGCATGGCTGGAGGGGTTTTATGGGATTTGCTTTTATTTTTTTTTTAATCTTCCCTTCATTAATATTTAAGGCTAAACTTAGGGAAGTGAAAATGAATACATAACAAACAACAACGCAAGGTACTCTTTGTAGGTCTAGTTTGAAATTCAGAGCACTGGTAGCTGGTGAAAATATCAAATGGGAAATGTCTATTTTGTGGGACACGTTTTTACTGCACCTTAGCAAGAACCCAGTAAAAGTTCCTAACACAAAGTTGTGCTGCCTCATTCACTAATTACTGTAAATTGGCCCAGCTTCATCCTTCTAATAGAACACTGCCAGATTGCATAACCTGGATCACTGCTCAGTAATTTATTTTGCAGAACCTCATAACTAAACACTGCTTCCCTCTTGAAGAGAAAAGTAAATCTCTGCTGATGTAAACTGAACTTGGATTTTTTTTGTGCCTGGTTTCAGGAGAGCTTAACTAAAATTATTCTACTGGCTTGGTGGATGGTAGAATCAGGGAAAAAAATTAAAGAGAAAAACTTTTCATGTAATTAAAAAAACACCCAAAACCTCCAACCCTGAAATGCTTAATTAAACAGTTCTAGAGAGAAGTGGCCAGAGGCAGAATTTGGCATGGAAAATGCATTGAAGAAACCGTTCTAAAGGACCCAGTGAAAATATATTTTGATTTGATTAAGTTATAAGTTTTCTATGAAAAAAAAAAAAGAAAAAACATTCCTCAAAGCAGTAAACTCAGTAAGTTCCTGCAGGATTATTAGAGTCAGAAAAAAATAATAATTTATAGCAGAAGCATAGCATAGCCTGAAAAACTAAGGTCCAGTTTTGAATTTTATTATCACCAGCTCACAAAAAAAATCTACCCAGTGCTCTTCTTGCCAGTCCTAATCAACTCCCCTTTTCAGTGGCTTGAGGTTTGCTTTTAGAGTGATCTGTAGGGTTACTCCAGGGGTCAGGTGTTGCTCCAGGAGTGGGAAAAATAAGCAGAATTTGCATTTTATTTCATTCTGTGTGCATCTGTCATCAGGTTTTGACATGGATGGGTGTTTTGAGCCAAGGTGATCAGTTACCATAATATTACCATCCTTTCATAGCACCGATATTTCCCTTGATTTCCAGCTCTGGAAATCCAGTGATTGCTTAAGAATTGGTTTCCTGCAAACAAGTTAACAAACAAACAATTTGCTCCTCCCAGGAAAAGCTGCTATTTCAAAAATAATCTACTTTTCAAGCATTAAATGCAATAGGGGCTGATTCAACATGTTAATTATTTACAGCTGGGAAAATTGAATAACTAAAACCCCAAGATAAATTAAAATCTTGTGATACACTTGCATATAATTAGGGGTTTATGAGCCCTTATTTCAGCTTGATGAAAAGGTTGTGGAATAAGCAGGCTGGATCAAGTACAATTTTTATGCAAATAACTAGAGGAAAGCAAGGAAAGCTCGCAATCTGACCATCTCTGCTTATTTTAAAGGGGATAACTCAGTGAATTAGAAACTCAGCTTTCATTCTAAGACCAAAAGTATTTTCACTGGGGACAATTTCCAGATGGGCTTCACACTTTTAATGCCCAGACAGGGGCTCCCCTGTAAAAAACTCAAGTAAATGTTGCAGCTTCAACTGTTAATACTGACTTGATTACTTTTTTTCTCATAGTCATTTTTTTTAAACTGTTTGGAATACTTTGGAACAAAATTTTTGTGCAACTGCTCTAGAAATGTAATAATAACTTAGAGTAGTGATTTTGATCCTTGTTAGTAGGAAAGAGTTACAATGGCTAAAAAGCTTTCTCTGCAGAGAATAGCCCCATAATGGAAAGATGTAGTACTCAAATGTGCATAAAGCCACTGTGTTGATAAGGCAAAACAAAATATTTCTTTTGTACCCACCCCAAAGTATAGGGAAAGTACCTACTGCATCCCTGCATGCAAATACTGACCTACTGTATCCCCCTGGCTTTTGCTATGTGATCAAGGTAGAGACCAACCTCATTTAAAAGGTGTCTATGCAACATATCAGAAATTCTTTCTCCTTTTTTTTCTTTTCATTTTTAGAGGATTTTCAGTCTAATCTAAAATCCATGAATATCTGCAGAAGATCTGTTGTATTCACTGGGCTTTGCAGCACGTCTTTAACCTGCAGAAATTGAGTCAAGGGATGTGAGAGGCAAAAGGTCCCTCACTGTGTCTCTACTCAGCTGGAAGGATGAAGAGAAAGGTTTTTTTCAAGTTTAAAGCATTTAATCCAAAACCTGTTTCCAAATGAATATAGTCATAATATGAGTCCGGAGGGAATGTGCTCACTCTGTGCTTTGGCTTTGATAAATATCTGATTGACCACACAAGCAGTGCAGGAATTCTGATTCTGAAGGCTGCCATTAGTGCCAACAGCATTTTGGGATTCCCTTTCTGTTCCAGGCATCAGTCAGGTAGAATTGCAAACCAAAGCTACAAACCTCACATCGGGGTTGGTACTCTCTCCTCATCTCCAGCTGCTCTTCCTGCCATGGTTTGTGATGAGAAAATGGCTTGGAACAGCACGGAGCCATGGAGAGAGGGTGATGTGGAATGCCAAACTGACAGGGGCAATTTCTCATCTGCCCTGAGGGTCTGCTGTCCCAGAGGAGTTTTCTGTGTTGGCTTTGCTCCTTTTCTGTGTGATGTCACTTGAAGAATTAATACAGCAGCCTGGTGGGGGTGATTATTGTGTGCCAGTGATACCCAGATCTGTATCCTCCTCTCTCAGAGCAGAAATTCATCCCTGAGCAGTGATGCTGTCAGATTGGAGCAGGAGGCTGGGACTTGGCTCATCACAAAGTGCAAACACAGGAAGGACCCGCAGGCTGCCTGTCCCACTGTCTCACCCTGCAAGCACTTTAGAAGATGAGGTAGTTTGAACCACCTTCCCTTATTTCAGGTTTAGAAGGAAGCAGCAACCTCCTCCTGCCCCATTTTGGTGCTAAGAACCCTGAAGAAGGTGTGAAATCTAAACCAGATGATAGTCTGCCAAATTGATGCTCAGTTTGAACATTATATTCACTGAAATTACATAAGGATGAATCAAGTGAACAATACTTGGCACAATCCACGCGAAGCAACTTTCTACAAAACAATAAAAAAGCCAGGAATGGGGCCCTGGTTCATAGAGGCTGAGTTTTTGTGGTTCAGTAATTCAAGCAGGCACACACAACTTTCAGGAAACACAAAGCAGTCCCCTCTTCCTGGTTTGGTAACTTGCTGTCAAAAGACTCTTCTAGGTCACACAAGAAATCTCGGGTAAAAGAAAACATTGCACATACTATGTCAAGTAACTACCCAGACAAAAAAATTAAGTACCTCCCTCAGAAAGCGAGCAACATAAAAACAATGTATTTAAAGGACATTTACCCTTCTGCAACTACTGTTAATTCTGATTTAACAAGGGTAGAAAAATATTGTCTGGGCCTCATTAAAACATAGAAAGAAAATGGTCTTTAGTGCAGAGGTTACTTGAGAGCCATCTCAGAACCCAGGGCAGATTTATGAGAATGAATAGCTTGGAACATACAGGTACTAATTATTACCTCACTGCATCACAGTACCTTTAAATTAAAGAGGATTGGGCAGCTGAACTGGAACAGACAACCATGAGGTAGTGGAATCATCATCCCTGGAGCGATTTAAAAGCTGTGTGGATGTGGTACTTGGGGACATGGTTTCATGGTGGGCTTGGCAGTGCTGGGTTAATGTTTGGACTCGATGACCTCAGAGCTCTTTTCCAACCTAAATGATTCTGTAATATCCCCTAGTTCACACTGCAATGTTCACCTTCACCTCCTTTCCAACCTAAATGATTCTGTGACATCCTAGAGCTTACAATGCAGTGCCCACCTTCACCCCTTTTCTAACCTATATGATTCTGTGGCACCCCACAACTCCCACTGCAATGCCCACCTTCACCGCCCAGAGTCCCCTGCAGCCCTGGCAGATGAGTCCATCCCTGACCACTCACAGCTCCTAATTTGAACTTCAGTACTGTGACCTTTGGCTGACAATTGTCAATGCCCCTTTTAAAAATATTTCTCAATAGTCTGTTCACTTTCTGAAACCTTACAATTGGAGATCTGCTAGTGTGATTTATGAGTAATTACATGAGTATTTCTGAGATTTTAATTTTCTTCTCTTTTTCTCTCCACTTTTCCTTCTTTTATCGCTCCCTGCAGTACAGGATGAGTAAGACTGGTGGCAAACTAGGCTTTCAGAGTATGCCTGGCACACAGATAATATGATTCTCATTGATATTGGATGGAACAAGCCAAAGAACCAGGTGTGCCCTGGGAGCCAGGGAAGACGTGTGAGGAAAAGAGAGAGAGCTGTCAGAAAAGTGAGCGTGGGACTCGCAGGACACGCCACGTGTCGTCAGGACTCTGCAGTGTGTGAGAGCACTGAACCCATGCATGCCCCCATGGTTACAAATAGAGATGCTTTTCTCCCAAAACGTGCTCTACTTTGTTCTGCTTTCCTACCCGACAGCTGGTTGATCTGCCTTAAAACTTGAGAGCTTGGCAATTTCTCCCCAGCTCCTTCCCCCAGTCCCACCCTTCCTGCTCCTGCTCTCTTTATCTCTTTACCCTGAAAAACGTTAGCAACGATAACTAAACTTTTAATTTATTTTTTTTCTATACCTGAATAACCTCCTGTGTGCAGGATATTTTCTGCTTTAGGGCACAATCTGTTGCAGCACTGCTATAACTGCTGCTGAGGCACCTATTGTCATTCTCTCTGCCTCGGCTGCACGGTGATCTGCCGTTTTCCTCAGCTGTGAACCCAATGATTTATTGATAATGCTAATCTTGCTTGAAAGTTATAGAGCTTTTAAGTCAGATGTGTTTAAGGGGAGAGATGGAGATTCCTACTCCCCAACTTTTATTGTTTGCATGTCACAATTATCAGATTTTTCAGCCGCTGTTGGAGGAGCTCAAGGTGTATCACAAGCATTAATGGAGCCTCTCCACGGTACCAAAAGGAGGATTTTTACATTCTCATTAAATGTAGCAAAGAAACTGGGTACCAGAAATGACAATATATAACGTAACCTACCTCACATCGAGAAACCACATAGAGCTGAGCCTCAAGGGCATGCTTGGCAAGTTTACATTATCTCTTTTACAATATCTCATAATTGATTTGTGCACCTATATCCCCTGTTGGAAACACAATTTTCTATTAAAAACAATTTGGATGGATACTTTTTTATTACCTTTCTTATATGATACTCTTCTATGGTAAAAGATGGTCCCTGCCCTGAAGTGTTTTCTGTCTGATCAACTCAGACAGACAAAATAAGTTTTACAACCTCTATTTTGCAAATGGGGAAATAGGATATGGAGACATTAAGGAGACAGCTTTTGCAAGATCCCAGAAAACGAGATTTTCAGACATCATAAAGAAATTGCAAATTCTGACCACTTATGGAAATACAGTTATTAGATAGATAAATATGTAGATATAAAATTGTCCATTTCTTCCTCTCACACCCCTTACTACAGAAGGATCTGGATTTTACTGCCGTTGGGGCATTCAGCTCTTCTTCAACACGGGAAGATGCTGTTTAGATCTATTTTTCAGATTATGACCTCTGGCACAGAAAGGCTAAATCTTCATTCTAAAAATCTATTTGAGCACCCAAATGCCTCTCTAATACCTTGAATTCAATATTATTATGTTACTGGGATTTGCATGACCCCTGCTCAATTTTATCCATGCTCTAGAGATGCCTGATGTCCCTTAAATATGTTGGTACAACATTCCCGAGGGTCTGATGCCACCAAGCGATTAGAAATCCTAATTATATCAAACCCAGTGCCTTCCAAGTGTGTTCCACTGCTTGGCTTACCTGAAAGGCTCCTTAGAGGCAATTAAACTTTTATTTTTTTAAAGATTTTTTTTCCTCCTGAAAGATGAAGTGGGATTTTGATCTTATCAGCAGTTTAATGTAGAACCACTTAGGATACAGATTCAAGTGTCACTCCAAAAATAGGTTTCACTGTCTATTCATAATGAAACTGCTTTCACAAAACTCCCCACAGTCATCTGTTGTTGGCAAGGACCCAGATCCCACCTAATGTCAGGCCATCAGCTGAAGTGCCCAGTTTAGGCTTTACTCACTTTTAAAAAATTTTGGTTTCCCAGAAGTTAACCATCCATCCTTGATAGGACCAGGGGGAATAACTTTAAGCTGAAGGAGTGTAGATTTAGATTGGATATCAGGAAAAAAATTATTGGCTATGAGGGTAGTGAGGCCCTGGCCCAGGGTGCTCAGAGAAGCTGTGGTTGCCCCTTCCCTGGAAGTGTCCAAGGTCAGGTTGGACAGGGGTTGGAGCAGCTTGGGATAGTGGAAGGTGTCCCTGCCCATGGCAGGGGGTTGGAACTGGATGATCTTTAAGGTCCCTTCCAACCTGTGTCAGAAATTGTTCACCAGAGAAGGGACTGAAGCCACATTCTGGGCTTTATGATGTCCTTACACACAAAAACTCTGTAATAAGAGCATTCATAGTTCTGTGCAGTTTTATTAACAGACCATCTTGGCATTTCTAGACAATTAAAATAGTGTGTACCAAGAGAAAAGTCACTGGCAATTCTGGGAACCAATGTCATTTTATCTTTTACAATGAACTCACAAAGGCACTATTCCTGCTTAGTTCACTTTCTGTAGGTCTATGTGACACCGTGTGCAGCTTCACTAAGAAAAGAAGACAAAGCTCTAAAATAATCACTTTTTCACTTTAAAAATACACAGATATATGTGTATCTATCTGTCAAAACAGCTCCAACCCTCAAAAGCCACTGAAACTCCTCTCCAGCCTTTTGCCTTTTGTCTACACTGAGTGAGAGGAGGCAGTCGGACGACATGAATCAAATATTCACGACTGCAAAATTCTCTCCCATCTGTTGTAAAACCAGTGCAAGCATGAACAACTGAGAGGTGAAACAATTTTTCAACCTCCCCAGCAATCTCATAAATTATCTGCAGCTAAATAACCTAGAAAGCAGAGCAGAGTCTCCCAGCCTTAGGTAACAATTACACTATGTGAACTTTAAGAAACCTCATGCTAGCACTCAAAATTAGGAGCTTAATACACAAATGAATTGTGAAGGCTTGGTGACAGCAGTGTTTAGAAAATGCCTTTTGCAACCCGCCCAGGTGTTGTTCTGAATTGTTGCTGAATGGGGAAGTGTCGTGGATGGTTTCACTGGAGAAGAGGAACTGTAGACTTGTTTTACCTCCCTCTGAGATACTGAATAGCCTGGCTTTGCTTGCCTGTGAGAGACAAGGGAATGTTCAGGCCTCCTGCTGGACATCCAGGGCTGCATTTCAACACCAGAGCAGCTGTTTGACTTCTGAGGATTTCCTGGAATCAGAACAAGATTTTAGTTCTTAATGCCAGTCCCTGGCAATGTTCTTAAAAGCTCTCTCTCCCCCAGTTCAAAATACATCAATATTTTATCAGGCCAAGACCAAACACTTGACCCATGCTGTTTAAATTTTTTATTTCCTAGTCATCTGCTTTTCCTCAGCCTTCTAAATATTCTTTCTTCTGATGGGCCTCAAACACTATAAATGACTATTTTATAGATGTATCCACCCAACACAGCCATTCATCAACATTTTGCACGTTTGAGCCTTCCACCAACACTTTTACAGAGCTCAGAGTCAGAAATTCTCAATTAGAGGGGAAGGGGGAGCTCAGGAGCAGGAGATGATGATTTCCCAGGAATCCCCCAACTCCTCGGCAGAACTGGGCTGAGCATCCCGTGACCCAGTGAGGCTTTCATTGTCTATTGCTTGATCTGCTGCTCCCATGGGGGGAGAACATGGGAGCTGACAGCCTTTGTGCCCCTGTGAGCCCAGGAACGCTTGGGATCAGATGCCAGGGATGCAGAGAAATCACGCCTGAGCTCCAGGTTGGCCTCTCGTGGTGAAGTTCACAGGTCCAACTGATGTATTTAGTTCACAGCTCCCAGGACATTGGAGAAAGACAATTCTGAGTGTCCCCATTTTATAGAGATGAAAAATACACCAGAGAGAAGCTGAGGAAGTCATCAATAAGATTTAGGAATAGAATCTCAACCTCTCTGCACAGACATGATGCCATGCTGCTATTTCTTCTGCTTTTCCCTAAGGGCTCATCTTCCCGTGGAAGCATCTGAGGCAATGTGCAGCCCACGTGCACACAAAAGCAGACAGTACTGATGCACTCAGGCATCTCTGGCTCTCCAAAATCATAAATACATCCAACAGGAAATAATTTTATTCAAGAAAATTGTGTGTATCTCTTAAAATATGTCCCCGTCTTCTGAATTGTTTCGTAATTACATGATCTCCAAGTAACTGTTTTTCCTCTGGTGCCTCATAATCCCTTCTACTCTCATTTTTCTTGGCATTTTTATTTTTTTCCAAGGAGTGCAGGCCTCAAGCAGGTGTCTCAGGTGTGTTCTCATGAGTACTTAATAGCAGCATACTAATCTCCTCTGGCTCTTTGATTTAATGCATCCCAAAATAACATTGGTCTATGTTATTTATCTTTTTCCTGCTGTAGTACATGGCAGGCATGTAACAATTATGCTGCTTACTCTCATCCCAAATTTCTTTCAGCATTCACTTTTCCCCAAGTCCCTGTTTCACCTGCTGGCAAATAGCTCTATTCCTGATTATTACACCCAGGTGAAACAAGGAGTAATTTCATCCTTGTTTCTTAAAAATACATCTCTTCTGGTAACCATAGCAAATTGTTTTGGATTTTTCCGTATTAGTTATTCATGAGATTCAATTTATCATGATTATTAATTCTAACCTCTGCAGTGTGTGGATAAGCAATCTCATTGCTTAATATTAGTGCCTGACCATTCTTCTCTGCAGCTAATGACCTGTCATAGATATCTGGGTCTAACAGTCATCAGGAAGCTGGAAAGTACTTAATTACTATTAAGTTAATAAAACAATGATTGAGCTAATAGTGAAAAGCTGTCAGTGTTTTACTCCCAATTAATAGGAAAATAAATTAACAATACACCCAGAGTGACATATCAGCAGTCTACATAATTTTAAATGCAGGGGCAATTTTGAGCCTGCTTTTCCCTTTGCCAAAGTCTTGCACTGGCACACGTCACCTTGGGAAAAGCACAACTCTGCCATCCCCACTTTTGTACACTTTACTGAGAGAATTCTCTCACACATTTCTATTATTTTAATTTTTCTATGTGGAATATGTAATGGAAGGCAGTTTTTCCTAATGTCCAAACCTCAGTCTGAAGGACATGACTGAAGTGAGAAACATTATTTTGACCCTTTGGTACCCCAGACTTTTTAAATCCGTGTCCACCAATTAATTCCTCCACCTCGTCTGCTCTAACCTTTAAATTAGCTCTAGTCGATATCTTAATTTTATCAAATGGATATTGGCAAGTTCTCTGAGCAGTCTCACAAGCATCTGGGTGAGGACAACAGAGTGAGTGATTAGTGCAGGATGCAGATGTGCACTGGGAGAACAGGAGATCCACCATCTGCCTGTGCTGCTGAAGATAATCCAGCTACTGCCTTTGGGGTCATTGTAACCTGCAAGTCCTCCACAGCTCAGTACCCAGTAATGGAACTGCTTGCAGGAAACCACACAATTCAGAGTTGAGACAATACTGATAATCAGGGAACTGTTTTAATGACAGTGACTTTAAATTGATTGCTATCCAGGTTTTGGAAGTTTTCTTTTTATTGGCATACATTCATGGAATACTCTTGAATGTTCACAATAAAAACAAACAAGAAAATCATTCATTACCCAAAGTAGGTCTTTCAATAGCGCTAATATTAGGACTGGATGGAGGCACCACCAATATGGCCTCAGATAAACAAATATGCTTGGAGTGTCACTCTTATCCTGGAGAACTGGTGGTTTAAGAGTTTATCCCCTCAGTTCCAAGGAAGGGAAAACTGCCAACCAGCTGTTAAAGGTCCCAGAACTCCTGGTTTCCCAGTTCAGAACAAATATCAAACATCAATGTTTGAGTGAAATTCAGGCTGGACTTCCAGGGCAGATTGAGAGGCTAAGAAATCACTCATCACTCTAAAAATATAGAAGAATAAGGAAAGTGACAAGCAAAGAAGATTTGCATTTTCAAAGCCACATGGATATTATTATAGATCTACAGGTCTAGAACTGCACATTAAGGTCTTTAATTGCACATAGACCTACTGGTCTAAAACTGCACATAAACTTCTGTATAATGCACACATATATATCTTTCCTGTAACATAACACCAAAAGTAGGTTAGTGTTTATATCCTGATGAGTTTTTTGATTTTTAACCACATAGCCATAAATTATACACTCTGTGTATAATATAAATATATGGTGTGTATAATATAAATTGCATAAATACAGATTAACTGCTGCAGTTGTCAGATCATTGTTAGACAGTTTAAGCTTTGAAGTCATTCTTTATTACTCAGTTACTGTGATTTTCTGACTTTGATTGCTATAATAACATCAAAACACAGTGCAGCTTTTAAATATATTCACTTCAGCCTTTGTTCTTAAAAGAGACCAGTTATTTATTTCTGTCTTCTGAAGAATCTCATAATCCAAGGAAGGAGTCAAGTGTCAGGAATGCTATGCAATGACTGAGGATTCATGTCCATGCTGGTTTCTACATAAAAAACTTGTTTGCGATTTGTATATTTTTATACATGTTTGTGAGTGCTGGAGAAAACCAAACATTCAGAAAGCCTGTGTTTCTGTATATGTATGTAATGAGTATAAACAAAAAATATGACTGTTGAGTAAATACTTATAAATCTGAAAGTCTTGCTGGCATAAAAAAATATATGAAAATACCAAATATTATGCACTTTTGGAGGGTTTTATGTTAAATCTAGACATTGTTACTTATCTAAATATTTGCCCAATCTGTCATTAAAGCCCTACTCACAGGGAAATAAAAGTGGTTTGGATCTAAATGGGCTGCATAGTGTTGAAACATCCAAGCACCTTTTGTTTGAATCATCAGAAAACAATTATTATTTCTTTTGAAGATTTTTTCAACTTTACAAATTTAAATTTGCTTTGGTTTGGTTTGGTTTTTTGTTGTTTGTTCATTTTGTTTTGGATTTGTTTCTTTGGTTTTGGTTTGGGTTATTTTGTTTTGTTTTGTTTTGTTTTGGTATTGGTTTGTGCATTTGTTTGGGTTTTTTGTTTTTAATAATACCATTCTTGTGATCTCTTGGGATTTAATATGTTTGTAGAGATGAGGGTTGGAGCCCCTCCGCTCTGGAGCCAGGCTGAGAGAGTTGGGGGTTCAGTCTGGAGAAAAGAAGGCTCCAGGGAGAGCTCAGAGCCCCTTCCAGTGCCTAAAAAGACTCCAAGAGAGCTGGAGAGAGAATTTTATACAGGCCTAGAACAATAGGATAAGGGGGAATGGCTTCAAACTGACAGAGAGCATGGTTACATGGGGTATTGGGAAGAAATTCTTGCCTGTGGGGGTGGTAGGACCCTCTTCTGCTTGGACTGATTGCTCATTGGAGGGTGGTGAGGGCTTTGTGGGTAGGGAGCAGAAGAAGAAGAACAGGTGCAGACTTTAAGAATTGATGAGTAGAAGGAGTCAAACAAGAACAGGGATTTTTACAGTGTGTACATTTTTACAGTTTACAGTGTGCTGGGATGTACACCAAAAACATTTCTAAATACAATTTGTCTTGCTGCTGTGCTAATGCAGGAATTTGTTAGGGCTGACTGCTGGAAGGAAGATAATTTCCTGAAGTCTTTTTCATTGAAAAAACCTTTTACTTCCCTTGATATGAATATAACCTGATAATGCAGTCAGGCTCCAAACCTTCTACCCCTAAACATAGAGCTCCCAGAATATATCTATTTATATGAGTTGAGGAGACAATAGAAATGCTTCTTTAGTGGTTCTGGTTTGCAGTTCTGCACATCTTTTGGAGACCTACATAAAACCAGTGTTTCTTTGTTTCACTGATCAAGGCCCTCTCCTTTTACTGAATTTCCTCAGTGAATGATTTCTCCCCATTACAAGGTCATAAAACCACATCAAGTTCATTTGCTCTACAGGAACTCTATGCTACAAATGATTGAATTATTGAGGTAGAAAAGACCTCTAAGATTATTAAGTGTAGTCGGTAACCCAGCACCACCAGGTTCACCACTAAACTATGACCCCAAGTACCAGACCCACACATCTTTTGAAAGCTTCCAGGGATGGAGATGCCAACATTGCCCTGGTCAGCCTGTTCCAATGGCTGGCCACCAAATTTTGTAATTAAGATTAAAATCCAGATGAGCAAAATACCCCAAGGAATGAAAAGAACCTCCAGGTGTAAGCATTTAAAGTGATATATTTGAACTAGTGAAATATCCCTTGTTATCAAATTTGTATGCTGAAGGACTCAAGAAAAATGATGGGAAGTATGAAATAAATCATGAGGTCTTCAATCAGTTAATTTTCAGTTGAAAGTGAATTAAAGTGCTCTGTTTAAAGCCACTATGATCTCTCAGTATCAGTGTCCCAGGGTGTAGATTTGTACACAGCTTGACACAAGGCATAGTTTTACCTCAAACCTCATTGATAATTGACTCTTTTTTCTTTTCAGTTAGTATAGAACTGCTGGAATATAGGTTAAACATATATAATGGCATGGAGAGAAAGATTTCTGTGTGTCCAAGTGTAAATATAGCTTTAGATTTGTATAATTAATTAAAAATAAAAAAGGAAAAAGTGCTGGTTCTCCTGAAATAAAGAGCAAAACTTAGATTAAAAACAGGATTTCATACCTGTATAATGCACACTTCTGGATTATCCCCATTTAAAAATGAAAATAATACTATTTATTTTTATTAAAGAATTTTCCAAGAGTGAAAACAGAAAGTGTGCAGATGTTCATTTGACATAGGGATTGGGATATAGAAATAATAAGAATAAATATTACATGTCTAAGCAACTCCCATTTCTTGTTCCAGGGTCTTCAATGATTGTGTTAAATAATTGTGTAACCTCAGTGTCCCAGATTTGTGAGAGGCAGATTTTAAATATGAAACCAATTTAATGAATTTCACAATAGCCGTCTTAAATTAACCTAATTTAGAATCATTTTAAATGACTGAATTTTGACATTTCAGTTGTGGTAGGTTGGTGTGTTTTTTGATTTTTTTTTTCCATGGAATATGGATATTTTTTCATTATTATGCAAACATTAGAATTAGTTTGACTAATTATTTGACTAAGCATCCCAAGAAAATATAAGGATGGAACTCGTATTCCCAGGGATGATAATTGTGCTCATTTTGGGATCCAGGATGAATACTAATTTGACAACTTTCTCTAAATTCCATCCTTGACTATAATAACCACCTTAGCTTAGGTCAGTGGTCTTGAAGCAATATGCAGAAGTCCTAACTGATTTCAACATTTTTATCTTCCTCAGAATTATGCATAAAATCTCTATCTCTCCTGTGAGACCATCTCGAATAAATTGCATTAATTCTTGTATTTGCTGAAACTGTCTTTCTCTTGCTAAGCCACGTGCATCCAATTATGTGAAATGGGAAAAGCTTTAAAATATCACATTCTGGCATGAAGTGCTTGAAAATCTTTGGGGGATGTTAGTTTGTCTTTAATAACAAGTCCCAAATTGTGCCTAGTGGGCCTCTTCTCTGAAAACAAAGATTCCAAACTGCTATTAAAAGAACCCCCAAAACAAAACCCCAAATTATCTCATGGCTGCTATCTGTCAAATGAAGAATAATTCTATAACGAAGAAGAAAAGATGAAAGGTAAAAAGAAAATTAATTCAAAAGGAGAAGCTATTTTCATTTATTTCAAGAAGTACAAGGGAAAAAGGTATTTTTAGTCCCTCTTCCTCCACCTTTACAATTAATAGTTTCTCAGTATTTATGTGGGCTTTTTTTTTCCTTCTAAAATAAAAATTAGAACTATTTTCCAGGGGAAATAAAAAGAAAAGAAGAAAAGGACTTTTAAGGATTTCTGCTGGGCATATAAAATATCTCTTTGTTCTGCATTGTGCTACATTTTGCCTCTGTCAGACACACCATGGAGAATGTCAGTCGGCATTGGTGCGTTGTTTGGTGAGTACATTTTATTTTCAAAAATTATTTTCTTCCTATAGAACCAAACAGCACTTGAAGCAGCTTGTTTTATTTTGTGTCAGACAGGCATTTGCTTCTGGGTGTATGAAAAGTGCAAATTAGCAACCAAACATCAGAAGAGAGAATGAGGGAGGTCCCCGTTGGCTAGAGATGGGGGATTTTTTTCCTTCTTTTTATTTTATTTTCTTTTTCCCTGGGATCTGAAAATGCAGACATATCCACTGGGGAAACAGGGGAGGAAAAAAATATTGCAAATAACATTCCCACAACTGGTCTGATCCTGCTCCTGATGGAAGTCACATTTTCTCCCTCAGAATACACAGAGGTGTTACCTTTCTCTCCAAAGACTGGCAGATAGGAACCTAAGAATTTTGGACTGGAAAACATATCCTGCATTTCCAAGCTTCTTCCCCAGCTATTGCAAGGTTAGGTTATGATCCCTGTAAAACATGTACCCTCTGAAAAATAATTAGACTTTGGGGGTGTTTTTCTGCTCCCAGTATTTGTAATACAGGGCTGTTCCAGAACTTTCCTCCTCTGATATTTTATCAGCCTATTTCAAATTTCCATCAAAAATCCACTCATGGGCATCTGACACCCCATTTTTCTTGGGCCAAAACTGCTGTTTGATGTGAATAATTGCTCTCTTTGTCTGGAGTATTTGCACCCTGCTGGATTAATGGATGAGTGGGAAAAGCACACAGAGGAGCTCAGGGAGGGCACAATGGGACAATAAATTGAGGGTCCTTCCTCTAACCACCTCTTCTGACTAATCTAAAAGTGAAATCCATGAGGATTCACTTGATTCCAGTGAAATTTCTTGAGCCAAGCAAACACTGGAGCCTCTGGACTTCATACAAAACACCTCTACATCAAAGTGAGAAGACAATGTACCATCTCAGAGCCAACAGAATGGTGTTACCAGCAAGACCCTTGATATTTTAAATGTATTTCCGGCATTTCAAAAGGTCGATATAAATAGAACAAGTCGACAAATAAATAATATTAATAGATCTACCATCTAACTTTAGGAATCTGCAAGTTGAATGTTCTCTTTTAGGCAAACTCAAAGAACTCTGCAGCCACTGGAAAAGGACATGATTGCCTGACATGTATAAGATCCCTAATCTAGAATCAGATGAATCACAAATAGGAGTAATCTTTTGTCCTCTTTTTCTGAAAAAGTGATCTATATTGGTATCCTAAATGTAGGTGTCCACATTATCTGTGACAGTGCTTAGCTGAAGCCATCCACGGTTTTATATTCACATATTTGTTATTCTTCAGCTATTGCTGTCTTTTTGCTTTGGACTTCCCAATCTTTTTCTACTCTTTCAGTTTCCAGATTCTATACTCATTTTCCTTTCTAGAACTGTTTTTTCCCCCCTTCTAATTTTCATTTCTGTCTCTCTTTTTTCCACCCTGTCTTTCATTTTCTCGGTAAACGTCAAGTCAGTCTCTGTCCTTGCAATTCACCAAAAAAGCAGTTATTATTGTTTACTTCCAACCTCATCCCCTTCATTGTTGCATTTTCACTTATGTTTGTTTGCTTTTGGTTTACAGATTTGATCTGAAACTCATTGGTGTCACTGGGGCCATGAATTCAACTGGCATTGGGTCAGGTCCAGCAGCAAGGCCAGTATTAAAATCTTTGTGTAAAAGAAACTCCTCAGCTTCCTTCCCTAACTACTATCTGTGGGAATCTGAGAAAAAGACTCACTGTGAAAGGTGAAGGAATACAGTGAAAAAGGTTCCATGGAAAAAACTCTGTATTGCCTAGAAGGTGGCAGGAATGAGGTTGATGAGCAGAATGCTGGCGGGAGACATTAACAGAAAGATTTTTATAACTGCAGAGCATGCATAAAAGATGCTTATAGGAGTAAATGAGAGAGTCTTTGGCTGAAGATCACTTAAATTTTATACCTTGGATATTCCACAGGTGTTGGAGTTGAAACTTTTCCAACAACACTGGCTTTCTAAACCATTGGTTTTAAGATTTTATCCGTGGTTTTGAATAACTTTCAGAGAACTCGGAACTGGCTTATTTTGAGTTAACAAGAAACAACTAAGAAACTTAATTAAAAAAATGTTTCCAATCTTCAAACTCACAGAATACCCAAATTACAATTAATTACCTGGACAAACAGTCTAGGCATGGCTTTTTACAAGTCATTGCTCCTTGATCAAAGACATCTGAACCACCCCTGCCTGATGAAAGAAAATTGGGTTTTCAAAGATAATGTGCCATTGATAGAAATAAGTGTAAAACAATCTAAATTAATTAACTGTAATTATTCCAAATTAAGAAATTACTTGCATAAATCAACATTGTCCCAAACTATTCACCTTTTTACTGCAGTCCTGCAGACATCTAACCATCTTCTCTGTGTATGCGGGTGCATAAAAATAGCAGGTAAGGAAAACAAGAAACTGATCACTCTTTGAAGCTTTTGCAACGAGGTGGAAAGGCAGGAATTCAGACACTAACCTTGGATTTGGGAAATGAGGAGGGTGATTTCTGAGCTGCCAAAGACTTGTGTGAAATTGGGAATATCACTTTGCTCCTGACCGCACTCTCTAACTCTTCCTAAATATCAGTTAGAGTAGACTTTAGGCTGATGAGCCTCAGAAAAGGATTCAGAGTGCATGATCTTGGTCTCTCAACTCAAGGAAACCCTTGAAATCAGTTAGCATGTCTGTGCTGGTACAGGTAACTGCTTGGTGCTTAAATATCAGAGAACAAGGGAGGTTTTGCTTCTCAAGGGAAGAGGAGCCAGGAGCCAGGGTGACAGCAGGACCAGCAGAGACAGTGGCCTCATCAACAGAAGAGGCAGTCACTTAGGGGAAGTCAGCAGAGGTGTGGTGGTGATAACAAGGTTCAGTCAAGAGTCCAAACCATGAGGCAAGGCCAAGGTGGCAAAGAAGTTCCAAGATCAAGACATTCTTCAAGTAGCTCCATGTCACAGAATCACAGAGCCACAGGATGGGTCAGGTTGGAAGGAATCACAATGGCTCATCTGGTTCCACCTCCCTGCTCCAGCATGGCCATTCCAGAGCACAGGGCACAGGATTGTGTCCAGGCAGTTCTGGAATATCTCCAGTAAGGGTGACACCCTACCCTCTCTGGACAATCTGTTCAGTGCTCAGTCACTGCACAGGACAGAAGTTCTGCCTCATGTCCAGGTGGAGGCTCCTGGGCTCAGTCCCTGCCCGTTCCTCTGGTGCCATTGCTGGGCCCTGGAGCAGA
This sequence comes from Petroica traversi, assembly GCA_025920805.1. Taxonomy (NCBI): domain Eukaryota; kingdom Metazoa; phylum Chordata; class Aves; order Passeriformes; family Petroicidae; genus Petroica; species Petroica traversi. Next base: position 14,124,248 of record JAHLSL010000038.1, on the reverse strand, counting down.
AACTGGGCCCTGCTCTGAGCCCTCTCTGCACACAGGGACACCCAGGGATGAGGGCCCCTCTCAGCTGGGGCTCCTCTCGAGGCTGAACAGCCGCATCTCCCTCAGCCTTTCCTCAGTTCACACCAGGAACTGGCAATACCTAGAGTACCAAAAGCACCTTACTCCAGGCGCAGGGTTTGAGCAAAACTACAAAAATTTTTGAGCTGTCTGTCAGGCACTGTGACAAATCCCATGATGGCAAACACAGGACTAGAAAATTCATAAGCTTTGATTTGCTTCTAATTAGTTCAAGCATGTCATAAAAGTCACCAAACTTAATCTTATAATGGATTTAGTATTGCACAAGCTCCTTCCTTCCAGTCTGTCTGGAAAATTATAGTTCATGTTCTATTTGGGGTATCTCAACCTCTTGCCATTCATTAAAATGTACAGTAATAAAAATCATTCTGAGCCTTTGTGTTTCCAGGGATGATCATTCAGAGCCTGGGTAGTGAAGGAAATAGTTTTTCTGTCCTAAAGCTGAGGTAAGTGAGAAAAGGCTGAGGTTCTTAGTGCTACAAGTGTTTTAAGTGATTGATGAAAAGAATGATTGACATACTGCAAGAATTTTCAGAGCAACAATTCCTGAATGCATAAGATGGGGTAAAAAGTTACAAAATCTCCAAATATAGAAAATATCAGTCTGTAAAAAGGAAAAATGCATTATTTGTCTCTGGAATTTGGAATCAGAGGGCACCCACAAAATATATTTAATGATCACTTACATAAATATGCCATGACAGAAATAAAGAATGCATTTATAATTATGTCAATAAAGATTTTACTGAGAAATAGAAGCCTGGGAAAGAAATGAAGCAAAGGACATGCTACAAGGCATAAGACCACCACAGTTCACAAGAATAGGAGGCAAATTGTTTTGGGAAAAATTATTGTGAACTTTCTTCTTGCAGCAATCTCCTTTGCAGCAGAGATTTCATACAGCACCATTTGACTGTACTCAGAGATAGGCAGGTGAACATGTGCACCTATTGGGTGTATCCCTAAGGAAAATCCAAATGGGATAAACTGTGCAATGTGTTGGTCAAAACTGAAATATCAGCAGCACACTGATGACTGGGATAGGATCATCAAACATCTTTTCATAAATGTCAAAGAGATCAGAAATAAAGAAGACATTGATATGATTTCCAAATCTAATTCTCTCAAGGTTGGGGAAGGAATAGCCGTTAGTGCTTCTTACCTCCACACTTGATAGAAAAAAGGATGCTCTAATATGAAGCAGAACTGTTTCATCCTCTCCAACTGGAAAATGAATGAACATTTCCCCCTGTTAAGTGCATCAAAGACATTGACTACTAGAAGAAGGTAGGGCTTTGAGATGCTGCTCTTCCATAGAGTGACAGGAATTCCTGACCTCATTAAGCTTTGCCCTCATAAACAAGGAGTTTCTGAGAGGTTAAGGAGAAAACAATAAGCACAGGTCAGCGTACCAGGAAGAAAAAAAAAATCTAGGAGCTGTATATTAGGCAGGAAAATCTTTTATAATGAGGGCATAGCTCAAGTTTAACATCTGAAGGGAATATATCTCCATGGAGAGCTCCTATTCTCTGCATTCACTTTTTCATTATCATTTTATCCATTAGTGTAATTTCACTGTTATAGAAAATGAATGTCAGAAACCAGAATGCTTTGCTTTATTTGTACCCAAGCCAGTGCCAATCAATACCAGAAGTATTCCCTGCGCCCTGTCAGTGCACTTCAACCTTACCTTGTTGAGAATCCTTCTTAATTGACTCCAGTGAAGCAAATCCAATTTCCACATTCCCGGTCCTTGTACACATATGCTAAGACAGCTAAATTTAAACTACTTCTGCTCAGTTTTGTGATGTCTGCTCTGACACTTAGAACAGAATGAGATCACCTGAATTTGTTTTATATCTTATTTTTAAGACCATTTAATTGGAATGATTTTATGCTACTGTTTCTGGGTGATATTAAAGTAATATCCTAGAGGAAAAAGCCAAATACATTATTCTACCCCATCACTGACTCACTCTAAAACTACCTTCTTTACTTTTACTGCTGGATCTGATTTATATCTGCGACATAAGTGTCAATAACTTCTTTTTGATGGGCAAAATACTGCCAGGAAAAATGGATATAGTTGAGCATTAGGCTATAAAGTGGGGTATGAGGTATAATTCAAATGGGCTTCATGACACTTGTCCCTCATATGACACACATTCTTTTCATTTCCAATTTCATTGGAACAAGGGGGGGAAAACGGTTTCCAATCTGTCCCACCTCATAAAAATAGACCTGTGTTTAATTCTCCAGGACCTAAAATTATCCTTTAGATATTGTCAACCAATCATCCAAGGAAAACGTTCATGGACAAAGTAATAGAGAAATCTTCTACGTACAGAGATGGCTAAAATATTGCTGCAGCTTCAGTTTTAATGACAGCACTCAAATATTAGTGCTAAATGCACTGATAGTACTGGGATCATCTGGCATATGCTTTTATACTTTTAGTAAATGGTGTAGTTTGGTCCATGTGTTCCTGCAATCTATACGTATAAATGATTTCACAAAAACAAATAGCTGATAATATTCCTTCTTTATGTCCAGTGGAGGAGAGAAAGAGAGCATCCAGGAACTACTTGGCCCTACAAGATCATAAAATTGAAAGAATAAACTTTATTGTGCAGGGGTGTCTTGATTTGTGTTTGTGTTTCTCTGGCAAGCAGCAGCAGCACAACCTTGATGTACCCTGGCTTGGTTCTAATTGCTGGCCCTGCACATAGAGTTGGAAATTAGAATGAAGACAGCACCAGGCCGAGGGCCAGATGTGGTTCAGGTCATCTCCTGAGTGAGTTTGGAGTATTCTCCAGCAAAGTAAAGTTCCTGACTTGATGAAATAAATTATTTTGGGGCCAAGGACTGGCAGCCTGCATCGTATTGGGGAGCACTTGCTCCAGAATCTCCAAGATTTCTGAGAGGTTTGCTTCCTGAATATCAGGATCATTTTAGGGTGATCAAGTAGGTATGTTATCGTAGAAACACATAATCACAGAATGATTATATGCAGGTGCTTTTATTTGAAGAGCTCTGGGAATCGGGGTACCATACCCAAATCGATTCCGACATGGATCTGCAATGGATACCGCTTTATACTGTCCCTTACATAACCGTCAGCAGTTAATTGTCGATTCAGTATTGTTCTATTGAACTTGAGCATGACTTTACCATTTCTATTACATATATTGTTTCCACCCAGGCATAAGCCGCAGCCCCCCCTTCATCCAACTACCCCCCCCTCGTTTCTCATGATTGTTATAATTGAATTATCGTTCTTACTTGTTTTTACTAAACAATCATCTTGTTAAGGGCAATTATTGCAAAACCCACACATGAGAACAGGTGCAGTTCTCATGACCACACTTCTACCTAACAAAGACAACACCTAAGGCTTACATACTGTTCCCACAACCTATTACAACCCAAAATCATTTTAACCCCTATACTATCAGGTACAGAAATTGTAGAACAAGACAAAAGATCTCCTCATGGACACAAAAACAGCTGCACTACAGAATATCTGAACCATTTGGTTTGGAAAAGACCTCCAAGACCATTGAGTCCAAACTGTGACCAATCCCCACATTGTCACCCTGCCCAGAGCACTGAGCACCACATCCAGCTGTTCCTTGGACACCTCCAGAGATGGGGTCTCTATTACCTCCCTGGGACCCATTCCAAGGCTTAAAAACCCTTCCCATGATGAAATTCTTCTGGAAAAAAAAAAAATCCTCAACTTTTTTGGAAGAAAACTACTTTGCAATTAAGCATTCCAAACTGAGATTATAAAATGGTAGATTCTTTTTCTCCGTGTAAATAAAGTCAAGGAAAGGAATAACCTGACTCAGATATGCATTTCTGACTCTCTTCTCAGGATTAAAATCCACGAATGGCCTGTACATTTTTGGCATTGCAGTCCTCTCAGGTGCTTCTGGTCCCAGTGTAATTATTACTGGTTACATTTACCTTATCAAGAGTGGAGCTCCGTCACCTTGGCGTATTTTTGAAAGTCCCACAAAGTGCATTTCGTGCAGCACAGGGCACAGCCATACTCACTGGTATCTATTTTTAATGTCTACATTTGATACTACTGAGGGAAGACAATTGTTATTCTTTTTGACAATCCTTGACTACTGCATCAGCTCTTTCTGGGAGCCAGTTCACTCTCCATTAGCAGACCCCTTTAAATCAGATTTAAAAGGCAGCTGACAGAACTGCAGATGAAACAAATATGGGGTTTTTTTCCGCAATTTCTTCTCAGCACTTTAAATTCCAAAATCTACTGTGCCATTTTCAGCACTAGTAATGTAGATTCTTAGTCAATACTGATTTTTATGGCTCTATTTTTGTAGTAGACTGCATAATTTTCCCCCTACCTCATCTGTTATCAGGCTAAATTTGGCACTGGTTCTTATTCTAGTTATGAAGAAGGTGTTAAATAGGGATAGAAACACCTGATTGTGGAAGGCTTTTGAAGAGTTGTGTTATTCACTTAAACTATTCTGGAATTAATCAGCTCTACAGTGGCTACAGAAAGTTGTGTAAATCTGTGTGGATACACTAAAGACTGAGCAGTTATTCCATAGAAGATGAGAATATGGTCCCCTGAGTCAATTGTATGCCTGATATAACTCCATGGGAATGAATGGAAGCACACCAGAGATTAATTTAAGCACATTTCCAGAGCTAAATGGAAAACCCCCTACATTTGCCTGCTACAGCAGAGCTGAAAGTCACCATTCTTTGGAGTATCAACTTGCAGGGTAAAGGAAAGGCTGCAGATTTGACCCTGAAGGATTTAGACGCAGACTTTTTTCAGATGTGCAAACCCTGGAGCATCGCAAGATACAAATCAGCATAAGAAACTGGTCTTTTATCTTTTCCATTTTCAGACCCAAATGAAAAATGTAGGATAAAATATAAAGCAATTGAGGTGTTTTCCAAGATAGGTGATGCTATGATTCTATGTTTAAGCAACATTATTTGTCCCCTAAAAATTATTTTTTAACTCCTGTCTTTCATCCACTCACTTTAGGCATGTAACTTATAAATGTACTTTCCTTGTCCCTATGTTATCATTGGCAGTGAGAAGAGGGAGGATCTTTCAGAGTACAGTTAAAGCATTTATTATAAATTTGCTGGAATAAACTTCCACAGAAGTTTTTTTTTTTTTTATTTCCATGGAATTTTATTGACTAAATCTATACTGGTAAATCAATTCTCTCTGGATTGCGCTTAACACTGTACAGCTCACCATGAGGGTTGGCCCAAAGCAAAATCATGTCAAGGATGAGTGTAATTGTTCTTTATCTTGGTCATGTCCTGGTCCTCTTACTTGTTAATGTAGATGTATCTGTAAAACCTACAGAGGAACCGCTCCCTAATTTGGTCACTTAAATTAGATGGACATTATTAGGTAATGGAAATAATTCCCCAGAACAGCTTGATTTGTTTGCAATGAAGTTGATAACTCTGTCTGACAATAAATCAGAGAGAAAAAAACTGAGTTAATGAACTTTTTTCATGAGGATGATTAGAAATCAAACAGGGGCTGGGAACTGATAGAAGTTAATGACCAGATCTACAAGAATTAGCAGTAGAGAATTCTCCTGTACTCCAGTTTCAGACACTGACGTTTGTATTTTAAAGTATTTTTCTTCAAGTGTTTCGGATTGTAATGGCACCTTTTTCCCCCAACTCATCTCCAGTGTGTCATGTCTCAGTTTTCATTCAAGCTGTCCCTCCAGCTGGCTCCTTGTCTTGTGATTTTACTCTTTTGGACAAATTGAAGCAAATTGCTCCCAGGACATATTCAAGAGCAGCAAAACCAAGCAGGTTTGACTTTTTTTTTTATATTTTTCTCCCAGGCTAAAACATGCTTCTTGACTACAGGTGCTGCTGGGTTGTGCTTGTTCCCAGTTCCCTGGCAGTTCTGAGCCTGATCTCCTGAAAAACACATCAATTATCCCAGGTGATACCATAAGAGGTCCTGTGTCTCTTCACTACCACTTAAAATATCACAAATATTTTATATGTATCTTCTTTTCATCACCAAGTTGCTATAGCTCAGAGCTGTGAGATCTTTTATAACCTTTCCAGCATATGGCCGTCAAAACCATTGCCTAAAGACATTCTTTCCTGTCTTATCCTTCAATAGGGTGATATGCTAAGTCCTAAAAAACAGCAGTGTGTTTAGGTTCTGTCCAGGACAGTTTACACCAGAGCCTTTCAACCAGTTAGGAAGGGGCTGAGAATCACAGGAACATGGGGCCATGGAAAAGTTGGAAAAGACCTCCAAAATCACTGAGTCCAACCTGTGACTGGATATCACCAGGCTCATTAAACCATATCATGAAATGTCACTTCCAGGGATGGTGGCTCCACCACTTCCCTGGCCAGCCTCTTCCAAAGCTTAATCACTCTTCCAGTGAAGAATTTTTTTCTTAATGTCCAACCTGAACCTCCCCTGGCACAACTTTAAGCCATTTCTCCTGGTTCTATCACTGGTTGCCTGGAAGAAGAGGCCAAATCCCACCTCATTATAAGATCCCTTTAGCTGAATTTACCCTCTGATTTCAGACAGCTTCTTATTCTTTTATAGACAAATATCATTTAATTTTATGTATTACTATTGGAAAATGGTTTTCAAAATATTTTTTAAATATTTCTGGTTAAACTGGAAATGATCAGTGACTCAGAGGTTTCTGAAGCAAATACGGCTCAAAATGCTACAGTTGATGAAATAACTCTGAATTTCACTGTGCTGTCTCTGTAAATTCTGGGAGGAAAAGGATGACTGTCTGCCCTTACCTTGGCTATATGGATTTTGTTGTAATGTTCTAATGTGGAAACATACAGGAATGAATAATTCCTTAAGCAGAATGCGGAAAGTGTGTAGAGCAGTGTACAGTGCACATGACAGAGCACATGACTCCCTGCAGAGCAGGCAGGATAAATTTTGTACTGAAAGAAAGACAAGTGTAATCAAATGCATCATCTGTAATATCAGTAATTTTCTGTGTACTTATATGCGTGTATGAAAATGGTTTTTCAGTTCAAAATCCATACAGCGTCAGCTTCATCATAAGGATCATTTTTCTTGCCATTTTCAGTAAAAGAATAAAAAACAGAAATTGCTTTTATGAAGACCATATTATTCATATTTGTGCAAGTCAGATATTACTCTAAATGGCTCTAATCATCCAGATGCTAGGCTGAAACTTTATTGAATTTTAAAGCAATCTTTCTCAGCAACTTGGGGAAAAGAATAACGATTAGTCATTACATCTCTTATTTCAAAAATTCCATCTCCCATCATTTCTGTCAGAGTCTCAAAAATATCAGAGGTAACTGGAGTCTGACCCACACACTGTGAATGGCAGAGAGAAAAATGATAATTAAATACAGAATAGTAACAGTTCCAGGAGAGACATATGGCCCTGGTATTTCTTTCTGTTAGCTGGGAGCAGCAGCACTTTATGGTTCAGTGATCTGTTGGATAATCACAAAATAAAATAAAAGATATCATTTGTTACAGAGAATAAGCCTCAATAATGCTGTTGAACTACAAAATGACTCCTCTGTAATCACTGGTTGTAACAAGATGTGAATGATCCCAGTGCCACACACTGCCTCTGCCATCATGTCATCATTTACACTCTTAAATGAATACACATTCACTTTCGTATGGAGACACATTACTTGGGCCTCAGAAACAGCACTGCCATAAATTCCACTTGCTATTTTATTCATATTTTCCCCTCAGGAGAAGAAGTTATCCAGCCTAAAGCCTCTAGATTCTGGCAAAAAAAAAAAGAGCATTGCCAATGGCTCACTGGGTTCCTCAGTGCAAATAAAATTTGCGATGCTCACAGCTTGGCTTTTTAGAAACTTAAGATGGCTTAAGTGACATCACTGAAACTGAGAATGGAGATGCTCCTAAATATCTCTTTAAAAGTACTGAAATGCCTTTTCTTTCACTAAAATCAGATATTTACTTAAACCAAAGAATTGTTAAGGTTGGAAAAGACATCTGCAATCACAAAGTCCAACTGTGAATACAAACTGTGAATATTATCCTTTACTTTAGAAATCTACACTTTGTCCTGACTCTGCTTGTTTGAACATGGCAATTGGAAAAAACACTTCACACTCACACAGAAAATTTTTCCTTTCTGCTTTAAAGGTAAACAGATAAATTGATTTGTTTGTAAAGTTGCCATCTAGGTTATGAAAAAACAGCCTGCCATTAATCCATATCATTAGAAAAGGAATTTAAGGCCCTTAACATTAGTCCAGGTTGAAAATCCAAGTGGGAAGTCAGTCTAAAACTCTGGCTGAAGAGCAGAGGTCTGTTCTCTGCCCCCAAGATGAACAATTACCTCCTACCCATACTCCAACTCTCCATGAATTTTGCATCCCAAAGGAAGGTCAGTGTATTCAGGCTGGGACTAATCCCTGGACCAGATGAGTTTCTAAACCTCCTCAGGAAATGGTGGAGTGCCTGCCAAGTGGCCCATGGATTATGCTGGCAGTTCAACCCTGCTTTCCAGTGCCTCTGCCAAGGGCCATGGAGATATTTAATGAACTGGGATAGATGCAGAATATGTGTCCTGAGCACACTTCTGATGTTTGTGCAATTCAAGGTGCTCACTACTTTGATGTCAATAAATTTTGCCCTTATTTATTAAAAACACCGAGAACAATTACCCAAATTTTTGTTTCCCTTTTATGCATTGAAAAGAAGGACGTTGATTTTCCAAAGTAGAGTTTTCTTAAGGATCAAGAGCATAATTTCTCAGATATCACAGATCTTGAGTTTGGAATGTTTGACTCTGAAGATGAAAAATCTAACAGCTGTGAAAACTAAAGGTGACAGGTTTTTTTTAAGATGAAATGTTATTAAATACTTCAAGAAACATAGCTAGACTGTTTGTGCTGAAATTTTAGAACGTTTGCATAACTGAGTTTTTGTTCTGGAAGCTTAATTTACACATTTATCACAAGTTACATAAGCTACATTTGTTTTAGGGGTATTTTTTTTTTCACTGGCTTTTCAAAGATGTTGCACCAGAAACTGCTGAATTTTGTATCTCCAAGCTTTCAGATTTTTTGGGTAGATTTTTGTTTTGCAATATATAGTAATTAAATGTATTATTTCTTGTACAATGATTGAGACTGTAAAAACAACAGGAAAAATTATGAAGGCTTTAGTTTGTTTTGTAGTTATTATTTTATTTAATAGTGACATTCCAGAATAAAGATTGTTAATTACATATTACTTGAAATTGAAGATTTTTTAATATTTGTGACTATGAAGTGTTATCATTGTTTTGTTTTGTTTTTTCTTTTCTGGGATTTCCCTCTTCAAAAATCTTTATCTGATTTTTTCTGATTTTTAAAATAAAAATATTTGGATTTGTTAAATTTACACACAGACACACACGAGAATATTCCTGATCTCTCATGTGTTTGACTTGGTGTTCAAGGAACTGCAATAACACCTCTGATAACTGGAACTTACAACTCTTTTCCATCTCTGTGCCACAGCAACTAGAAAACTTAGCCCAAAAGAGAGGAAATCATGTCAATGAGCTTGAAATATTGTGATGACACAAAAATATAAAATTACCAGGGAATTAGAAGTTATGCTGGGAAAGCTACTGTTCATTTATTAGTCACCTCAAAATTATTCCTCGCAATACATTGTCCAGAGTTCCATCCAAAAGGAGTACCCTGGACTCAGTAGAAGTTTCATAGATATTTCCTTTCATCCATTGCTTAAACTCTCCATTAAACATGACAATAGTAACACTGATTTTTTATTGCCTTCTTGATTAGCTGTTCACACTGTTTCTTGTATTTTATTTACTTTTTATAGGGTAAGTCTGGATAAGAAACAACAGCAATATTTTGTCTTGAGTGTGGGGTTAAATCCTGTGTGAAAATCTGCAACTCACCTGATCTTCCTTCTAAAATCTATTTAATCTTTACCTCAGTATCATTGTAACCAAGGTTTCAATGGTAATAATTTAGAGGTACAATTCTAGACCTTTAGTAGACAGTTCAAAAATGCCATGAACTTGTGGGTCTCAACAGCTCTCCAAATTCTCTGAATTTCACCTACATTTATTATTCTTTGATGGCAACAAAATTGTGTTTTCTACATTCCTGTATTACTGCTGGGTATGATGGGAATAACCCTGTACCAACACCTATCGCAAATAAAGCCTAAGTATTGAGAACTTTCATCTATATCTGTATATTTAGATAAATGTATAAAATTAGAGGTCTTGGCCTTATTGATTCTATAATTATATATTTTTTCACACTTACACATGAATGAATTTTGATGGTAAGGATAGTTATGTACAAACATTTAAACATAAGCATGTGCATCTCCACATCGTCTAAAATGACAACTAGATTTGTCATTTCGGCACTCCAAAGTTTTCATAAAATGGATCCTAAGTCTACAGAAGCACTAAAATGTTCTTAAGTTGTTTAGAATTTCTTTCTTGCTTCTAAATTTAAAACTAGGCTTTTGGGGCACAGGCTGTACTTTCTCTGGGGGTGTAATTGTCATGTACATATTAATATATGCAAATAAAATTGGAGTTTCAACAGCCACTATTCCTCCAAAGGTTAGATTCTCTAATTAGAGCCAAGCAATTAGTCCTAAAAAGTTTCCTTTTTTTTTTTTTTCCAGAAGCCTTGCATTTCCTTAGCAGTGAAATTACATCTCAGTCCTTCCTTTTTGTTTCGAGATATGAAATAATTACAACTGTACCTTCATTTCATCTTGCCCACTAATTGCCCCCTTTTAACACAGAGCGTTTCAAATGGTGCCTCTTTGAGATTTTATAGCTGTCTAATATGTACATGAGGATAGGTGCAATGTTAGAGCAAATTGATCTGTTCTTTGTCATTCTGACACTTTAAATCCCACGTTGCTGACTGATGTGACTGGGGAACCAGCAATAACTGAGTCTTCAGGCTTAATCTTCCTCCCCCCTTTTCTTTTTTTTTTGTTAAATTAAAATAAATCTCGGTTTGATGTAGGAATAGCTTGACCCACTGAGTGCACTCAAAGATGAACTAATAATTGAACTTTTTTCTTTATTTACAATGAGATCTTAAATGTTAAAATAAACTGTATTTGACCCTAGCAAAACTTTGATTCCTTCTTGTAAATGGAAGAATCAACAATGATCAAATGAAAAAGGTCAGACAGTGAGAACAGCAAAATGATTCATGTAACTTTGAATGATTCATGGGATATGATCATTTTTATCATAGAAAAGAGTAAACAAATCAATGTAACATGCCTGCCAGTTTGTTGTCTGGAACAAGTACCCACGTGCACAAAATGTAACTGGAGGCAAAAGGAATCTGTTCTTCCAGCATCTCCCTACAGGGAGGTACAGGCACCCCCAAGACACAAATTTCCCTCCAATGTGCTCATCTCTCTTTCTTCACTGATTTATTTGCGGAGCTCAGAGTCAGCAGGCTTGCAATGTACTTCCCTCAGCCACGTGCCTAAAAACACCAAATACCCCAGCCAAGGGAAAGAAGTCAAGGAAATTCCATGTGTGCCACTTGGGCAGCCAAAAATAACTGCAAGTTTTACATTTGCAGAAACTGGTGGGCAATAAATGGGGGCTTAAATCCACTCCCTCATCTCACAGGTGTCCCATGCGCAAAGTGACAAAGCCAGTAGAGTTTACCCTGCAACCAGCCCCCCATTCCATTCCATAAAGTGGGATATAAATAACTAGCAAACATGTCAGGGAAAAAAATAAGCAGAGGTGAAGAGGCTCAAAGAGAGCAGCAACAGGGTTGACGTAATGAAGGTGTGACATATACAGGCAAGTATGCCAAGGACTTGCACTTGCCCAGAAAGAGAACCCAGATGTCTCCAGTAATCTGAAGCAGCAGCAGAAGGAAGTGACCTGGGGGAATCAGAAAGAGACAAGGAAGCTGGGAGTCCATGAGGAACAGAAAGGATGAGTGCACAGGGAGAAAGAGTCCGGTGTTGCCAAATTGTCTCACTGCTTCTGTTCAGAGATGTGATGACACTCAGAGAGCTGGAAGAGAATTCTGCAATTAGCCTTCTTTTCCTTAGGGGAAGGAGGAGATTTGGAGGAAATAAAGGAAGGGAAATAAAATCCGACCTGTTCTTTTTAGTTTATGCACCAGCCCTTGCTCAGGGCTGTGCCTTAAGGCACAATATAGCCCATACTGATTATTATAACAACTTTAAGCTTATTCCCACTTCCAGAAACTTGGTGCACTTATACATGTGCATACACATTAGACATGAGAGTAGCCGTATTATTTTTAAAGAAACAAAGATAAATAGATACTGCAAGCACCGTCACACCTTTATCAGACCATAACCCAACAAAGGTGGCAGTGTCAGCCTCAGCCAGGACAATGGATCCACTTGCCTGCCTACGTGTGCAGGTATAGGCTCTGCCTTATGTAATGACTGATGTTCACAATCCAACGCCTCATTACCTTGAAACTGAAGTTGATTGTTTGGTAAATAAGCAGGGAAAATAAAAAGATGATGTCCATAAATATTGGATACAAAATTATTATTTTTTCTTTAATGAAACAAAATATCATATTTTTTGTGGACTATAATTTTCTCCTTCGTAGTAGCATTCATTTTCTTGGTCTTATAGAGAAAATATCAAGAAAACAATCCTTCAACATATTTTTGCTGACATTACCAGATATAGAGGGAAATACTCTAGTTTTCATAGATTAATAGAATAATTTGGGTCAGAAGGGACCTTAAACCTCATCTCATTCTACTCCCTGCCATGGACAGGGACACCTTCCACTATCCCAGGCTTCTCCAAGCCCCGTCCAGCCTGGCCTTGGACACTTCCAGGGATGGGACAGGCACAACTTCTCTGGGCATCCTGTGCCAGGTCCTCAGGACCTACCCCACAGGGAAGATTTTCCTCCTAATATTCCTAATATTTAACTTATTTCAACTTAACTTTGCACTGTCATTTGTTTGCATAAACCAAAGTCTAGGGTATGACCAGGAGAATAAGTATCTTTCTTGGAGATACACCTTCATCAAGGTTTTGAATTCCTTCCCCCAAGCAGGTGACTCCATGAGAGATGCTGCTGCTGCAGTCATTGCTTTATAAAAGACATGAAACATATTTAGAAATTCATCGCTATCTGACAAAGCACTGACAAGCTTCTTTGCCTACAGTTCTGGTTTGGGGGCTCTGGTGTTTGGGCACCTCTCTATAAAAATGAGAATAAATGCTACTCTGCAAACCAAGGACATGCAAGTACAAAATATGTCATAGTCATGCACATGGATGTACTTCCAAAAGCCATGATTTGAAGCATCTTCCTGAAGCAATAGGTCCTACCTCTTCCCTGGAACAAAGCCATGAGGAGCTCCTCCCCTACAGCCATGCTGCGACTTCTCAGTCGCTTGGCTTTTTCTTGCTTTTTGTAAGGATGAGCAACGCTCAAACTCCAATATTGTCTACCAGAATGCTTTGTCTAACTTGGGAAAGAAACCTTTTAACACCCCACCTTCTTACAAAGGTTCCTAATCCCTAGTTCCCTTGCATGAAACCGCTCTCACCTGACAGAGCCCCCCAAAACTATGTTGCGTCAACCATGAACCCGCTGACGCCAGCTGGGAGCAGAGAATGGATGTCACGGCCTCTTGAGATCTCTCCCAGACTTGTTTTTCTCCACCTTTAAGAAGCAGCAGGAGATAGGTTCATGCAGTTTGACCACATGGGATCTTCCCTCACCAGGTTTCCGTGGAGCCAAGGTGCAGAGTAAAGCTGTCATCCCTGTGGGTAATACTCAGGGGGCAGGGACAAGGCAAACACCATCTGCTCTTTCTCCTTGGCACCGCATCTTCACAGGCTCTGGGAGGTGCATTCGTACCTCCAGGAGGAGTTAAATCAAGATCTCACTCATCAAAGATATTGTAATAGTCGGCCAGAAAACTAATATAAATGTCAAGCAGTTGTTCTCTGAAATATCATAGGCGTTGTTTGCCATATTGCTGCCTTTACCTTTCTCATGCGAATTTATTTAGAACTGGTAATAAAGTGTTCCAAAAGAACATGGGAGAATGCTGAGTGGGCAAAATGAAACTTTTTTCGAGAACGCTACAATTTTGTCAAAATTTTCAGGGTAAAGTAATCAAATATTTGGTTTCATGGAAAGAAAAAAGTCACTTCCACTTTGTCAAGTGTTATAGACTATATAATGCAAACATACGTAGGAAAAAATGCAGTATAAATGGCAAAAAATGGGATCAGCATGAAATACTCTAAAGTTTCCTGACAAAATGTTTTATAATGTATTTTAAGTTCTCACCAATTAAAAAAATATTAAATTTTGTCCAGAAATTGATGAAACTTTATATCCACACTGGAAGTCTGAAGAGGTGAAGTGCATCTGTGAAGGCAAACTCCATTTGTCTCAGTGCTGAGCTAGATATATCCCCCTAAAACTTTCTAAAAGTTCACACCCAGAGTCTGGATGCATAAAATAGGCCTTGAAACCCAAACCCTCTATTTGTCCATTCAGGTGAATAGCTGCCAAGTTTTGGAAGAGATGATGCCGTTATGGTGTTTCGCAGCTCATTTAAACATTTCTGAAGCTCCTTGAATTCCACTTTTGTCATGCTCAGAGATGTTCCTGTGTGACTGCTTTGATATCAGCGGCATCCCCTGAGGCAGTTGGACTGGCAGATGTTTCCAGATTACCAGTTTACCAGTTCAGACAGACACTTCATTAAGTAGAGATACAGACACGTTCTATTGAGAAAAGTGACAATGTCCATCTTTCATATTATAATCCAATGGTTAGAGCTCAGACACACGTGGGAAAGAAGGCCATGTTCCTTCTCAAAGACACAGGTTCATTTACTCTCCACTCAGAAGAGAAGCCACAGCATCTGGTGGCTTCAAGCTGCTGCTGCCTGAGCTCATTTTTGTTTTCCATGGTGACTTTTCCAGTGATGTTTGATGTAAAGACAAAAACATCAAGATCTTTTAGCGTGATTTTGTTGAATAAGAGCAAACCTGCACAGCTGACCTCGAGCCAAGAAGGGAAGAAACCCAAGATTCCTGCTTGGAAAGCAGCACTACATCCAGCACTTTATGGTGTAAAGGTGGGTGAAACCATCTCTATACATTAAAAGGAAAGAAACAGCTGTGTTTCTAAACACTCAAAATGGTGGAGAAGACTTTGGACTGTAAAGGAACATCTTTGACTCCAGCTCTGACCAGTTGCCAAGCTCTGGACACAGCAGGATCTCAGAGATAACCCTGCACAACCAGCCAGCTCCTCACCAAGGGATCAGAGTTACATTTAGGTTTTCATGCCTGAGGTACACAGCCCTCCTCAGACAATAAACAGGAAACCTCAGCATGCAAGACACAGTTCTGGGGTGACTTTCACACTCAGTACCAGCAAGACAAGTGTCCATTCTTCAGGTGCCTTTGGCTGCTGACTCCTCTCATTACCTGAGGGCCATGGGGAATCCATCAGACTGGTTGCCTAGCTCAAACAAAATTTAACCTCCATGCTATCTCAGAGTGCATCACTTTCCATGGTGGTTACATTTAGGGACATGGAGCTGTTTCTCAAGCCATGCTGCTCTTATTCCATGGTACTGAAAACTTCAGTAGAGCTCCTCTCCTCATTTACATTGCATTGTAGGAGTTTAAAGCCTCTTTGAAGAAGTGAGGCTAGAGAAAGGATTTGGAAGATGAGAGAATGGACAAGAGAGTCTATCAGCCCTTTCATTATTTAGATTTGAAGGACATGTGAGATCAGTATTCAGCAGAGCCAAAATGCAGTCACAGTTTTTGGATGAATCCACATGAATTGTGAACCACACAGAGAAATTTTCCCCTCCAGTAATTAGAGAAAGACTTCAGGGGACTGATATTAAACTGGGGTAAATTATCTTAGTTTCTCTGCCACCAGAAGCCTGGACAGTTTACACATGCTGCTCACAGATGTCAGTCGCTTGCAAACACTGCTATTGTAAGCCAAATTTTAACGGGTGACCTATTGATTAAAGGCTTATGTGTTTCTACTGTCCTGTTCCTAATCCCTCTATGAAAACTGTTTTGAAGAGAGTACTTTTTGAAGCATGCAATGTTAGCTTGCAATAAAGAGAAGGCCAGCCTTTCAAACGGAGCTCTTAGCGATGCGGTAAAGATTTCTACTTCCAGCAATTTTGCTCGATTAAACTTCTTTGGGTCTTACCACAAGTTACAGTAGATCATGACAGCAATATTGGGGACTAGTTTGGAAATTGTGTCAGATCTTTGACCAGAAAGCTCCTGAATTGGTTTCAGTGCTATTAAACTAACGGCCTGGGCTTTGTGTCTGCAGGAGACGTTTTGCTGTTGCGTGGTGCGGGACCCCCGCTGGGCCATTCTGTGCCCTTTTATTGTTTACAGTTTACGTGTTGGTACTGGGCTGTCAGATGGAAGCATGGGGTGGGTCAAGCTGCATTGTCATGCAAATGACACCCAGATTTACATATTACCCCAGACTAATATTCATTGTGATGTCTCAATAAGGTCACCTTTGATGGATAATAATTTTTCCAAGACTACAGTCTTCTTTGAAAGTGCAAATTAAACAGAAGCCCCATTAATAGGATTTCAATGGTCTTTAAATGCTGTCAACTGTTCAGCTGCATTGTGGTGTTTCAGGGTCAGGTTCTTCCATCCGAACTTATGGTGGTGATTAGTGACTGCTCTGCAAATAACCTATTTATAGATAAATAAACTTTTATTCAGCCCAGGTGTTACAACCTGATATTACTGCAAACAAACACTGGAGAAGTACACAAAATTTTGGTGAAGGGTTTTTTTTCAGTTTGTTTAAGCAGGTAGTTCAAGAAATAAGAACCAAGACCTGCAATATCTCACAAAAAGTTCAATCAATACATTGTTCTAAGAGCAACATACTTCAAAGAACAGGATACTGGAACTTTGTGAAGGAAGACTGCTGAGTACATGATATTCAGTTGTCTCCACCCCAGTGAAATGCCAATATCCATCCTTTCAGAGAGATTTGGAGATGTAGAAGTACCCTACCTTAACAGCCCCTTCAAGACTAGAAGAGCAAGAAACACAAGGAAGTCTTCAGGAGAAACATAACCTCTATTTAATGCCTCCTGCTTCATTAGAAACTCTGCCCTTCATCCAGACCCTAAACCTAAGGGATGTTCTCACTTTTATGTCCTCCTTTTATCTAGTTTCTGGAGTCATCTGTAATTCCTGATATCTGTGCTTCTCTCCTGCTTAAGAGGATTGGCTGGACATCCAAGCAAGGAGTTAATTTAGGGGTTTTTTGGCTGCTGAGAAAGTACGTTCCTGGCCACTGTGTCTGAAGTAAGACTGTTGTATTTTTATCTGGCATTTCCAGAAAAATTATTGCTTTTACTGTACTATAAAGAGTCAGTCCAGTAACTGTAAAGAAAAGATAATATGTTGCATCCACTGTCTGCTGCAGAGTATATGGACAGGAAAAATATCATTAAAGTGAAAGATCCATTTCACCAGTGCTCAATACAAAATTGGGGATGGAAACCTCTAACAAATGTCCTCAATTCTGAAATTCTATCTAATGAAAATTATCATTTGAGAAGAAAGGATGTCTCTAAGGGTGCTCCCCATACTGTGTACATGGCAACATTTGTTTCACCCATTTAAATGTCTACAAATAATACTTTTAAATATTCTGATTATAAAAAAAAAATAAAAGAAAGAGAAAAGTAACTAAGAATAAACCATCCCTAGGAGATTTCTCTTACTTTATCCTGCTTGTTTGCTTCCTGCTTGAGTGGATATCTATCAAGGGGTCCTAAATTACTGTGCTCAGCTCTTCACATGGAGTATGGGCCTAAGAGGAGAGGTGGATACCTTTAAACACCTTCAACCTGGCCAACAAATAATTATTTATAACAGTGGATTCTATATTTCTTCCATGGAGCCAGAGCCAACACAGAACTCTTCTGCAAATGTAGATCATCTCCAGATATCAGTAAGAGTTTGTCACCTGTGTCAGTCGAGGTCCAGGACCTTCAGCTCTAGGAGTCCTGTACAGACACAGCCCTGTCCAACTGAGTTATTTGCCATCAAGACCCAATGACTTTTAACTTCCCAATGTCTGTTCCAATTTTTCTGTTTATGGGATAATGTGAATTCTTTCCCATTTAAAAGACAAACCTCTAACGTTGCACCTAAACCAAATATTTAATACCACCCCTAGGCTAGTAAGAGACTGGGAGTTCATTTTACTTACATCAACGTGAGACAATTTTCTGATAACGTTAATCTTTTTTCTCTGACAAGAAATTTAACTTTCAGATGGCAAATGTCTGTGAATAACTAAGATATATCACTGTATGCTATAATATTTTTGGGTAGGGTTATTCTTCTACTTACATGTTTGTCCTAGACAAGACACAACCCCTCTTTCTTTGCCCTTTTCTCCTGAGAAACCCTAGAAATTTTCTGTTATCTGAGAGAATCCTATTATGTTTCCTGAGAGCTAAGAGAGGTGCAGTGCACTTCCTCCAGAGCAGCAGAGAGAGACAGATTTCCCTGAGTGGATTAAAGATGTGATGATATGTGCTCTTTGTCCCATGCAGCAGCAGTGAGTGTCTGCATCATGAAATCCTGCCTTTGTAGAAGACAGGAATGAAGTTTTTCTGGATTTGTAGAAGAAGATTTTGGCTATTAATAGTTCGGTGGAGGAGCAGAGAATTCTGGGTGCACAAAACTGGTGAAAAACCCAAGCAAAACACACAGCCTTTGATATAGCTTTATCAATTACAATGTTAACTTATTATTTTCCTTGGCTTCATTAATCCATAACTAATTTGAGTGGGTACCAAGCTTGCTCTCTCTCTTTCCCAATTAACCCAGTGGCAATTATTACTGGCTTTAGTCTTTAATATCTAAGAACTCTCTTTACCTCTTGAAAGAAGCTTTTGAAATCTGAAAATGCCAAACCAGCTAATATATTATTTAAGCCTAGAAAATGAACTTTAGGTTATTCCCCTTTGCCATAGGTTAACTAATTATTTATGAAAAAGGGAATGAGAGAAAGGAGGGAAAAGAGAAGAAAGGAAGATTAATATCCCAAACCCTTTTGATTCAGCACCCCTAAATTGTCTGTGGAAAAGTTTGTTTCCTCTTTATGGACATTCAGTGTACTCTCAACAGTTGTTGTTCTTAATTTTTGGTCAATATACCACATATACATATTAATAAATTTGCATATATTCTAATAAAAGTGACATTCTCTGGCCCAAGGAGCATCCATCATGGTCTGGCTATCCCTCTAGTGAAATAAAACAAAGCAATTGGCTGTAAACTGCTTATTGAAAACAGTTCTTCATCCATTATAAAGCCCAGGACTCTGGGGGAAATTCTAGGTCGTGCCACTTGGTGATCCAGCAGAAAACTGTTCCAGATCTGTGCTAACAGATCATGTACCAACAATCAAGTTTCAGTTCTTGTTCAGTGCCAGTGAAGTCACGGCCAATGTATCTGATACTGGAGAAACAGAAAATTAGGAATTTGGCCTGATTTCTCTTAGGACACTGGTGAAATTCCCATTGATTTCATAAATTCAGTTCAGCCCTTGAATTTCCTCCTAAGTGCAATGATTATTTTAGAACACAAGCAATGTAATTGAAACAAAGGGTGTATTTGTGATCCAAATCTGCATCCAAACAGGCCTAGGGTATCCAGGCAGGAGTGGGGAGAAGAAAGATCTGGTTTTTAAATGCAGGACAGGCAAAACACCATTTATATGCTGAGGGAATGGACAGATGGAATTTCCTGAAGAAAGGAAAGACATATTTATTTGGGCTCAAATATAGATGGAAAAATTCAATTTCATATATATTTGGATCTAACCTTTCTTAAACAGACATCACTTTCTCTCCTTTTTTTTTTTTTTTAATCTTTTCTCTCACAATGGTTTAAAGGCAATAAGTTGGCAAAGGAGAGATAAAACATCAAAAACATGAGCCAGAAACCCATTTAATTTGTATTTTTCTACCACAAGGAAAATTAAAAGCAGTCAAGTTGGTGTAAACAGACTGCAATATATCAGCAAAAATCATATCAGAAGAGAAATTGAGGTCAGCTAAAGAAGTGGAAAACTGAAGACTGAGAACCCTTTGAGGAAGACAGAGGAATACTCTTTATTTTCTTGCTCACACTCTAACCTGCAAAAAATTGATAGGAAAAAACTGTTCACCTCATTTAAACTGTGTGTAGTTTTTAACTCTATTTTATTTAATAACACAAGAAAACTGTGCAGTCTGGGTGACTGGAAAGGTCTCTCACCACCTCTTATTCTTACCCCCATGACTCCACTTGCTGCTGTTGCAATCTAAGCTCAACCTGCCCAAGACATTTGTGTCTTTGGTTGTTTCTTGCCATCAGCTGAAGATGAATGCCCCTCAGTCCTGCTGCCAGAAAGCACTTTCTCACTATATCCCAAACTGTGTCACAGGAAACAGACTCAAATGAGATAAAAAGTGTTATAGACATGATTTATACTGAGAACAACAAGCACTGGAAGTAGGTGAGGGGTATTCAAACACTACTTCTCACTACATGTGAAGAAGAATTAACCTCCAGCAAGGGTCAATGACAGAGGAGCCTGTAAGTGACAGGGATTAAAATTACATTTATTATACACAGAGTGTTCACAAATGTAGTGCCTGAATGTAGAGACTCTGATTTGCAAAGGTTTCATTTTCCTCCTCTAGGATCACAGCCATTTCCATGGATAAGTGCAAAGAGATATGAAAATGTGAATAATGTGATGCAAGAAAAAAAACCTATTCAAAAGTATAAAAGTTTATCAATATTTAATCACCACTCTAAAGCAAAAATAAGCACAAATCTTTTTGATTTAACCTTTTAACAATTTCCATTGAATTCAGCAGTACATGTGCTGTAGAAACCAACAGGAAAATATTTGAAGAAGCAGAAATGTCTCAAGCATATGAGGTTTTGGGATAGAAAGAAAGATCAATGGAAACAACCGTTTCATTAAGCTAAATTCTAGCCAATTCTGCCAGTTTTATTGCTGCCTGGTTGTGGGCCATCAATAATTCCTTAAATACTAAGAAGTAATAAGTACATGAGCTAAAATGGATTTTCAGCTCCATATAAGCATCATCTGTTTTCTCAGTTTCTTCATCTTCTTAAGGTGATGCTAGGTGGGGATATCTGGAGTAGCAAGATAGAATTAAGATTAAGAAAAATCAAATGGTTTGAGTTAAAAAAGACCTTCTACATCACTTCATTCCAACCTCCCTGACATGAGCAGGGGCACCTTCCACTAGACCAGGTTGCTCAGAGCTCCATTCAAATTTGAATATATTCCTTGAATACATCTATGGACAGGACTTTTCTGGGCAACTTGTGCCAGAACCTCACCGCTCTCCCAATAAAGAATTTTTTCCTAATATCTAATCTAAACCTACTCTCTGTCAGTTTGAAGTCATTCCCTCTTTCCCTCTCACTCTTGTAGAAATTCTCTCTCCATCTTTTTTGTTGGCTCCCTTCAGGAAGGCCAAATTATATCATCATGATACCTTCTCCAGGCTGCGCAATCCGAATTCTCTCTGCCTTTCCTCACAGCAGAGCTGCTCCATCCCTGTGATCAACTTGGTGCCTCCTCTGGACTCTCTCTAGGAGTTCCATGTCCTTCCTGTGCTGGGGACTCCAGAACTGCAGGTGGGGTCTCACCAGAGTGGGGTGTGTTTATACATATACATATATATATTTATATATAAAACTGCATTCTAAATACACACTAGATGGAGTTTATCCCTCCTTGCAAAATAACTGTGTATATTCCCTGAAAAGGAACAGCAATCCCGCAAGGGGAAAAAACCAGCACCTTGTTTTCTGAAGAAACTTAGAAAACCATTTCAAAACTTGCATTGAATTTTTGCTTGGAAAACAAGCCATTTCTGTTGGGAGAACAGAATTATCAGGGAAAATTGTTCAAAGCAAAATATTTTTTTTCCTTTTTGTCCTTTTGAAGTATGAAATATATTTTGGGAAACAGCTCTGTGGACTATCAATGTCATGAGGACAGAGGGACAAGCAGGGAGCCAAACAAAGCCTCTTCAGAGAAAGCTTCAAAGCCATGAGTTCCCTCCCTTGTGTGGATTTCTGATTCAGTCCCTTCGTGTGCTGCTCCCACTAACTAGGTCTAAACTGCATTTCAGGCTCAGAGAGCCAGCAGAACCATGTGGACATGCTACAGGCATCCTGGAGGCAGCAATCCACAACATTAGAGCTGGGTCAGACAGCAGGCTCTGTCTGACGTGGCTTCCTGCCTTACACCCTCAGGCAAACCTCTGAAATTCCTTCTCTCCCAGGGTTTGAGGCACCTGAACCAGGTAAAGAGCAGGGAGAGGAAAGCAGGAGATCGTCTGACTGGGGAGAAGCCACAGAGCTGGGTTGCAAATAGGGGTGTGAGCATTAAAGGAGATACCTGGAGGACAAGGTCTCACCAGGTTCCAGCTCCTGGCAGCTTGGGGGACATGGAGGTGGCCTCTGCTCTCCATTCCTGGTCCTGTAAATTCATCCTCAGATCACCAGTCCAGGCTTACTGGCACCTAAAACACCATGGAGCAGAAGTGATGCATGAGTGACAAGAGGCAAACAACCAGGAAAGAGAATATTCATCAGGAAAATAATTGTGCAAATGTGGGATGTGGGAAGTTTGGGTAAGGCCAGAATAGATGCAAATGTCAGCAACACTACAACAGCTGAATCACTTTTCTCTCTGTAACAAATGATCTTGATAAATAAGTATGTGGTATAAAATTATATAAAATTAATTTTTCAACATCTATCACTAGTAAGCAGTCTTTAAAAATAATTTTTACTTTTTCTTTATGATTACATAGAAATTATGTATTAAAACAAAATCTTTAGTTAAATTAATTCTGAACATTTGCATGCAACTGTACATACCCCCTTTCTAATGTTGTCTCCTTTTGCATCCTAAAAGATAAACAGATATGTTTTGATGTCTACATTTTATCATTGTGTATTCATACATGCATGTACACATTTTGCTCTAATATTGATATCAGAAAATGAAAAATTCCAATTACTAAGAAAATCTTCTCCTGCATAATTCACATTTTATGCATCATTTTTTGTGCTATTTCTTTCAGAATCTCTTAGTATCTTAATCCTAGCTCCTTAGCACCATGAGCAAAGATGGAAATAATTCAAATAGTTGTCATTTTAAAAACATTTCTTCTTTCTTGTTTTCCTACTTTGTTCTTATTTCAATATTCCACTATGGAATAAATGGTCATCCTTATCTATACCCATCCACAGATTGAACTTCATGATAGAATAACACTGCCAGCCACAAAACTGTAATGAATTCCCTTTTACCCCTCCCTGTGGCCACTGATTTCCACCCTAGAGTCCAGCCTTTCTCCTCCTCAGCTGTTTGGCACTAATGTTCATGGTCCCAACTTGAGAGATCAAGAACTAGCCATGCTCCTTCTTGGATAACAATTTCTTTCTGGTTTAAGAAGTAAATCCTTCCAAAGAAGACTGAGGCTGGTGGAAGGCAGAGGACACGCAAGAAGAAAAGGGAAGAGAGTGTAAGAGTTGGGATCCTCCCTTTTAGAAAGGAGCAAATTAAAATCTAATTATAGAATCACGAATGGTTTGGTCTGAAAGAGACCTTAAAGATCATCCAGTTCCAACCCCCTGCCATGGGCAGGGACACCTTCCACTGTCCCAGGTTGCTCCGAGCCCTGTCCAACCTGGCCTTGGACACTGCCAGGGATGGGGCAGCCACAGCTTCTCTGGGCCACCGCTGCCACCACTCTAACAGGAAAGATTTTTTTTCTAATACCTAATCTGAATCTCTCCTCTTTTAATTTAAAAACATTCTCCTTTGTCCTATCCCTATTTGCTCTCCCTCTTTTTTGTGATCTTCCTTTTTGCCTTGTTCATCATCTTTGTCTTTTCCATGTCCCGATGACGTTTAAAAGGAGCAGGTGGAGGGTGGGGGTGACTTCCTGTCTCATTGGTTATTTGTAAAGAAATTGTCTAAGAATCATAAAATCAGAGTCTTTTACTAAACTTTATTCTCAAAGTGATCCCGTCTTTAACAGGGAGATGTTAATCCTAGGAATGAAACACTATCAGACCCCACCCTCTGTCCCTGAAGCCAAATGTCCTAGCCTGACTATATTTCAGTAGCATAAATATTTTTTAAATGCTCACAGACTCACTCTATTTTTATTTGCACTTTGTGATTATTTTTTTTCCAGCATGATTATTAAGTGCTAGCAGAATTATTTTAATGAATAATTTTCAGACATTTGGCTGCTCATGAGCTGTTTGCTGCAACTATTTGATGTTTGTTATTCAAGTTGTATGATTAGCTGTGCAAGTCATGCATAATTCCTTCTGATTCTCCCTTCGAAGATTATTTTTTTTAAGTAGATGGTGAAGCATGATGTCTTTTATAAATGTTTGGAAGAATATTGTGTAGTACTTACATTTGTGAGAACATAATAATTTGCAGGAGGTTATACAAATACTCCCTCTTTGTCCACCTGAGCACTCACTGACTTTTTTTCAGTGTTTCTGAAGTTTGTAGCACATTCAGATTTTTTTTTCTCTTGATTACACCATCTTGGCTTATACTATGCTCTGCCACAACCAAAATGCTAAAAAGAGTAAGTAAAAAAGTGCAGTGAACAATTTTTGTAAGTGAAATATAAAAGTTTTCTTTTCTCCTTATTAAAAAAAAATCCACAAATTAGAGTTTTTAATATTTCTACCATTCTACTTTTCTGATGGTGATTTTTCTCCCTAGTTTTATGAACAGTTCCTTCTATTAGTTGGAACAGCTGGATGCTGGGCTAACCACTAAGCTTTCCTCATTAACTGCATTTTCTTGCACTATTTACTATCCTTTGATTTTTCTCCCACTAAGACTTCTGTAAAGGGAAAAAAAGAAAATATTAGAAATATATTTCAACCAAGTGGGTTTCTTTTTTTATTCTTTATGTTGTGGGTTGGTAGTTTTGGTACTTTTTCATGTTCTCATAATTCTTAAAAGAAAATTCAGTTTTTTATACCAGAATTAACCCCTATAATAGGAAATAATATGTAAAGGAGATCACAGTTTTCTGTTAAACTCCAAAAGAGCTTTTGGATTATCTCGTGTTCATTCAGTGGGATATTCAGTGGAGGGTTGCAAGGAATTTGCCAAAGTTGAATGTGCAATCCCAAGGAAACAAGGATGTGTACTTTTATTATCATTTCATGAAAGGGGAAAAAGAAGGTAAAAGGAGGTCTTGTCAGTCCATGAGGTGGATGATTCCTGAAGTCCCCTAATTAAAATATGCCCTTTCTTCCAACAGTATAATCACCTCACTATGATGGTGCAAGAGGTTCAAAGGCTCCAAGAGGATTTTAAGAAGATGCTGGGGCAAAAAGAATCGGCACATGCAAATTTAAGGCTCAATTTAACAAACCCTGTCAGATTTAGTAAGACCTAAACCATAACAAAAGGACTTTAAATTAATATTCCAGGAGCATAAACCCATTCTGCTGCCTCTGGTAAAAGAACAGCAAGCTGCAGACCACGACTACAGCTTGACAGCTAAGCTAGCAAATTCCTCAGTCACAGCAACTAAATTTGACAGGGATCATCAGTCAGAGTCTTTAGCAGGTCCACTTTCCCCTTTCTCCAGAGAGGAGCTCATGCCATGCTTGCTGCAGTTTGGAGCCCTATCACCTTCACCACCTCAGTCACTGGAGGCTTCCAGGAGATTTTTTTCCTTCCCTTGCTTCCTACTTCTGTCAAACCACCACTGCTTCTATTTTAGGTTTGTGAGAACTTTAAAAAATATGATCCTACAGGGAACATAGGAAAGTTCTTAGTTTGGGATTTGTTTGGGTTTTTTTTTCCCCTTGATGGAAGTATTGTCACAAAGATTAACAAAGCCTAAGAGATTAAAATAAAAAAATGCTAAAGCTTCAAATTTATGGCTTAATTTTTAAGTGATAAACTCTCCTAACTCTTAGTGATTCAATCCTGTTGATTTGCACAAAAAAATTCATAGAATCATAGGATGGCCTGAGTTGGAAGGGATCTTAAAACTCATCTCATTCCAGCCCCCTGTCATGGGCAGGAATACTTTCCACTAGACCAGGTTGCTCAGAGCCCCATCAGACACGGACTTGAAATAAAAGTTGAAATGAAATTTGAGTAATTCACTGAAAGCTGTATTCCCACCTTTGATTTGTGGCAGAACAAACCTGTGGGTCTCCCATGAATATACATATCTTGTGAAAGCAGTTACAAAAGTACAGGAATTTGTAAGTCCAATGAATTACTGTTTGGTTTTACATTTTTAGTGTTGCCCCATCATTTTCCAGTTGTGATCGGATGAGGCAGCGTGTTTGCTCCTCCATGATGCCTTGTTCCACCTCAAGCTTTGAGAATACCTTTGTTTTTTCCTTGTCCAAATTAATTAAAATCCTATAAAGCTTCCCTCCAAATGGCAATTATTCAAAATCATGGCCTGCAGTTACTTGGATTTGGTTTTATTTGTTTGTTTGTTTGCTTACTTGTTCGTTTCTTTGAGTTGGGCACCAGGGACATCACACTTAATTTCAGTGACCTTCCAAGCACAGACAGCTTGTGTTCTGAATTTACAATAGGATTGCAAATTAAAAGAAAAATTTACCACCTGGCTCCATTTTCCTTTGTATTTTTTTTTAATTTCACCATTTCTTGATAGCACTTGCAAACGCCAAAGCTCTGAGCCACCAAATTATGACAACCATGAAAAGCCTTGTCCAAAGAGTAATGAAACGAGGAGCAGCTGAGGGAACTTGGGGGGTCTCAGCTTGGAGAAAAGGAGGCTCAGGGGGGACCTTATAATTCTCTACAAGGATCTGAAAGGAGGTGGTGGCGAGGTGGGGGTCAGGATGTGTTCCCAGATAACAAATGACAGGACAATGAGAAATGGTCTCAAGTCACACCAGAGGGAAGGGGAGGTTTAGACTGATTATTATGAAAATTTTTGCAGAAACACAGAATGGTTTGGGTTGAAAGGGATCTTAAAGACCATCCTGTTCCTCCCCCTGGCATGGGCAAGGACAACTTCCATTATCCCAGGTTGCTCAGACCCCCATCCAACC
This sequence comes from Petroica traversi, assembly GCA_025920805.1. Classification (NCBI taxonomy): domain Eukaryota; kingdom Metazoa; phylum Chordata; class Aves; order Passeriformes; family Petroicidae; genus Petroica; species Petroica traversi. The sequence goes on along the minus strand of JAHLSL010000038.1, from coordinate 14,096,898 downwards.
CAGCCTTGAGCACTCCCAGAACGGGGCAGCCACAGCTCTTCTGGGCAAGAGAAGTGTGATTTCTCTTATACTCAGTGTACAAACCCCTCACAGAGTGAGTTGCAGAAGAATCACCTGCTGAGTGCAACACAAACTGCAAGCATCACATTCCCTGCTTCAGTCAGAGTCGGGACAATCTGCTAAACAGTGCCAAGGTGCTCATTGCCTGCAGCTTATGCAGTACAGAGGCTGAGCAGAGCACGCTGACACATAACACACACGCACACACACACGAGTCAAACAGCCTTAAAAGTCTGCAGCAACGGCAGTGCCGAACTGAGAGGGAAAAGTCTCTGAAAGCCAAGATCTGACTGGGAGTGAAACTTAAAACAGCTGAAGAGCACTTCAGTGTGAAGTGCAGCTCTGGCAGCAACTCTGCCATGCAGGGAGGAAAAACAGAAAAGTGTTCCTGTGTGTCGAGCAGAGCAGGAGTTAAAATGATGAATAATCTTAATGATTAAGCCCTGGAGGGGGGCTCCACGGTAGTAAACCAGATTTGTGTAATCGTTTCTCATTTAAGTTCTGCCGCTAGTTTAAAGAAATTGAATGAATTACTGAGATTCCTAATGAGACAAGTCTGTTTTTCTGGAGATAATTGATATAGTAGCTCACAGTAAATAATAGTGACTTTAAATATTGCCAGTGCTAAATGCCATAAAGTTTAAAGTGTTTTTATCAGACAGGAAAAAAGAGAGCTGGGGAGGGCAGAGCTCTTCTTCTGCACATAAACAAACATAAGAATTGGTTGAATTCAGGACATTTGTTTTTTATGAGGGAAAAAACCCAAAAGTACCAACTAAAAATATTCCCCCCTGAAAGTTCTGTAGATCCTACAGAATAAATGTTGTAAACAAACTTTGTTCCATGACTTTGAAGTCTTCCTAACCCGTTTCCCCCAACTTATAAAAATTAGACTATTTATAAAAGCGCATAAATTGTAATTTAAGTAAAAAGCCTTGAAATTTTTATCAAAAGCATTCAAATTAGTCTCTCCCCAGGTCAGCTAATGAGTTGTCATGAGCTGGCCTCTTACTGTAGTGCACCTCCTGCAGACTAAGACAGTGAACCATGTTTTCATCAAAGGAAATGCTCATTAGTAGAGCTTTCAGAAACTGATTTGATTATAGTTTCACTTGTTAAAGTGAAATATTTTCAGCTCATTAGGATGATTATGATTCAAGGTCATCTTTTGAAGCTAGTCCTGTCAATATGAGATAAATGGGCCCTCATCTTTTTCCCTTCTTTACGTCTGTGCTTTTTAAACTCTTCTGTGCAAAACTTCCATAGCCATAATTAATTTTTAGTTCTTCTTTTACAAAGCTGCTTAAAAAAAAAAAAAAAAAAAAAAAAAAGAAGAACAAAGATTTTGGCTACCAAAAAGGCATTGAAGAACTATTAAGAGGAGGAGGAGGCTATCTTGTTTTAGAGAAATCAGAGAAAATCCTTGAAAAGTTCAGCTTTTGAAATCCAGCTATTTTCTCCTTGACCTCTTCCAAAGTTTCTAAAAGCTACTTTGTACATATTTTTGCATGTATCTTTTAATCTCAAAAGTGTAAAACAAAACTAAAAAACCACCCAAGAAGGACTGGTGGCTTATTAGATATCTTTGCTTTTATGGCACATGATAAATTTAACACCTTTTAAAGTCCTTTTTTGGTCTCTCCCTTTATATTCACCACTTAATCTCTAAATGGCTAAAAAAGCCATTTAAACATAAAGAGAAATACTACTGACTTCTATCCACATCCTGAGAAATATTCCATCTACACAGGGCTTGCAACTGAAACATAATTGGTCAGATATTGCCTCATACTTCAGCTTGAAAGATGAGGTCAGGAGGTCACTTTTTGTGCCCAATACACCAGGCTTGAAAGCTGTAGATTAAAATGGGAAATCAGGCCAAAAAAAAAAAAGAAAAAAAAAGAAAAAAAATTAAAGAAAAAAGTAGGAAAAAAATAAAGAAGCAGATTTGGTCTCTCCAGTACCAGGAAAATGAGTTTAAAACTGACAGAGATTTCAATTCCCCTCAGTGAGCCTGCAAGTGGCCCTCCAGTCTGGATTATTGGTCCAGACTGGGATGTGTAATGTGAGTGCTGGGGAGAGAGGCTGGGGAGGAGTAAGAAGTGAATTAATAGACTTCCAGATTAACTGTCAAATGATAAATGATTAATCATTTTGTCAACAAATTATCTACAATGAAGCCTTGCCTCCACACCAAAGCCATACCAATTATACCAGTGTAATTGCATCTGGGCAACCTCCCTGGCCAGAGCCCAGTAATGGAACTATTTATCCAATATGGTTTTCTCCCAAAAGGGAATATTCCTAGTGCAGCATCCTTGTACTTGTATTTAGCCGTGCTCATGCTCAGACTTATCCACCAGCCTTCTGATTAAAAGAAATAATTAAACTTCTCTGTAAATGAAATATATGTATGAACACAGGTTATTCTGTCTGCTCACTCCATTAAGACATTTTTAGTAAGGACAGGTATAAAATCTGGTTGCAGAACCCAAAAAATTCCTTCCCCTTCCTGCTGGATACACACCTTTCTCACTGTGGGTCCAGCTCTGAGGAGCTTCTTCTGCGTTGGGGTGAAGTAACAAATAGTTCTACAATTACTGAACTAATTAAACTTAACATCCTAAAGATTTATGTCTTCAGGTTGAGTTTTCAAATTGGCTCTTGATATCACTGACCTGCTTAATCTCACATATCAATAGGGGGCTTAGCTTTTTTTTTTTTATTCATTATTTTCAATTTTTTTATTTTATTTTTTCATGGGGATCTTGAAAAGCAGACAGACTTCCGGTGTTGTACCAACTCCCCAGTAAGATGGTTCATTCTACCTGGAGGCTAATCTGTAATGTGGCTCTAGCTATTTTAAAAATTGATTGCAATGATGTCGGTTGTGTTGTTGCCATTTGGTTGTCCTGTGACTTTTGATAAATCACTTCATGCTTCTGTGTTTCAGGTTTTTTTTATCATTGTTATTAATTTCAAGCAAAACAAAGCAAAAATATTTGCATTAGCCATGCATGCTGAGGTAGCCAAGCAAATCTGCTTTTTTGGGTTCCATTTAGTCAGTGGAGACAGGTAGGAACTTTCAAAAATAATTATCAGTCCTTAGAAGAGGGAATGGGCAGAATGAATTACTTCTAGGATATTTCTGATTTGGACTTTCTAAATTAGAAGTTTATTTAGCAATTCTCATCTTAAATCTGCCAGCTTGTGTGAAATCACAGCCCTTTTCCAGGAAGACCTGATGGTTTTAAGCTGATCTCCAAGAAAGAGAACAATCTATCATTTCCTTTGGTAATTTGTCCCAGTGTTATGCAACTGAGGTTATTTCAGATCTCTGCCTTAAATTGCTTGACTAAATTCCAGCTGATGTTTTACTTTTTGCTTTTCTCCTTTCAGCCCCATGAACTTCAATCCAACACTGACAGAGGACTCCAGGATACTTCTCTTCTGGAGTTTTTATAGCTCTCCAGGGAACAATCAGAGCCCCAAGGCTGACCGAGCTTAGTGTTCGGCCAAAGCTCTCAGGCACAGGGAGGGATTCTTGGGGATGTTTTGTGCATGGTCAGGAACTGGACTCAATGGTCCTTGTGTGACCTTCCAACTCAGGATATTCCATGATTTTAAGACAAATCAAAACCACAGCTACAATGTGATGTGGGTCCTCTTCAGAAGTAACAAAATAGTGGCAGAAAGAGAGAAGAGAAGCTTTGACCTGCTGATATTTTCCTTGTCCTCAATATGAGAATTTGTCTCTATGGCCCAGTTTGCTTAGAAAGCAGTCACTGCTGGGTAGATTCATTTTCCTTCATAAAAACATTTTCCTGCATAAAATTTTCCTGCATAAAAACAAAAAAAAAGAAAAAGAAAAAGAAAAAGAAAAAAAGAAAAAGAAAAAGAAAAAGAAAAAGAAAAAGAAAAAGAAAAAGAAAAAGAAAAAGAAAAAGGAAAAGGAAAAGGAAAAGGAAAAGGAAAAGAAAAAGAAAAAGAAAAAGAAAAAGAAAAAGAAAAAGAAAAAG
>JAHLSL010000038.1:13997457-14092809 GCA_025920805.1 Petroica traversi | reverse complement strand
AAAAGAAAAAGAAAAAGAAAAAGAAAAAGAAAAAGAAAAAGAAAAAGAAAAAGAAAAAGAAAAAGAAAAAGAAAAAGAAAAAGAAAAAACCCAACAACAAAAAAACCCACAAACAAAACCAAACAAACAAAACCAAAATCAAAAATCAACAAAAACAAAAATAAACAAAAACAAACAGAACCAAACCAAACAAAAAGACAAAAAACCAAAAAACAAACAACCCCCCCCAAAAAAAAACAAACAAAAAAAACCCACCAACCAACAGATTGAAAAGACAACAGGGATTCCAGGCAGACAAACCTACTCCCAAAATTTTTCAGAGAGAGAAGAAGATATTCACAGAAAGATGAATTAAATAAAGATATCGAACTAAAAAGGCATTTACATTCAAGCTTTTCAAATAATTTCAATGTTCTGAAGGAATTCAGATTTTTACAAGATAGACAAATATTGTAGTAAGTAAAATGATGAAACAAATAAAGTATTTGCAGTTATTCCACAGGGTGTGTCAGAGCCATAAGCAGAACCAGAACTCTTCTGCTTTATTAGTTTTCCCACACAATGGGCTTTATTTTTTAATCAAATGAGCAAGAGGGAAGAATTGCTTTTATTAGGACAACAAAAATCCCTTATGTGGAGTTATAAAATCATCAGGAGGAAAGTTATTCTGACTTTCTTAACCAGACAGGCTGAAAGTTGCCAGCCTCCATAAAGTTGTTTCCTAATTTTGAGAGTCTGCGTGAAACTCTGTTTGTGTGGAACCCTGCAGGCTCACTCCAGGGGAATTTGGTTCATACCTGTCAAAGACCAAACAATGAGGATCCTGAGGTGTATTTTTATTTTTTTTCTGCGCTAGTATGGTGACACTGATTTCCAAACACATCATTCAGAGGAAACCAAAGCTGGAATAAGTGTTCCTGCAATGTTTCCAGCTATATCTATAGATATAAGAAAACTGTAGTTGCAAAGACAGAAACAATTAATTAGTGTCTTCATTATCAGAAATTCGAAAGGTAAAGAATAGCTTAAGAAAATGGAGGAGAGAAAAAAAATTGTGGCACAGCAGAATCAAGGTTATGATTAAAATCAGGATCTGGCAGGAAGTAAACCAAATACAGACAAATGACAAAACCAGAGATTTTGTACTCATCAATGGCCACTAGAACTTACTATTATTATAGACTTAGAAATGTTGTAGTGTCACTACTGGTTAAATCATATGGTGTTTCTTTCATTTATTTAGTGCCTAAAAATTTCCTTTACAGGATTTGTAGAGAAGATATTAAAGAGGCAGTTCACATCCTAAGATAGGTCTAAATATGTTTAATGTTTAGTTTCTCAAAGAAGTAGCCAGAGTTTTTGTATCAGTGTGCAAAGGAAACCACGGTAAAGAAAACGCTTTGCAGATATTCTCTTTGACTTGGGAATATCAATTTCTGACATGACTTGGGCTGTTTTGTTTTCAATATTTGTGTCATAATTCCTTGATTATAACTAATGTCTCATTCTCTCCCTTTTTCTAAGCCTTTTAGGTATATCTGAGTTAAAAACTGCTTTAAAGTATATTTAGAAAACACCTAAGCCCTGTCTTAAAAATTACCAAGATTTTTATTGTAGGATATTGTTATTAGGAGTTGGACCCTTGTGAGTCCCTTCAAAGTCGGGATATTTTATGATTAGATACCAGCAGGTCACTCTTGTCCAAGGCTCTTCATGACCTCCCAGCATAAAACGCTTCCTCATTTATCCAGAAACTCTGTGGGGTTCATCCAATCCAGCTGTAACCATCTAAGAGTTCACCTCTGATCTGAACCTGCCATCAAGGCTTTCCCCCGATCAACAGAGAAAGAATCATCTCACCTCACCTTGAAAACTTGTTTTGAGGAGTGCTGTGAACACCCTTCTGGAGATGTTTCCTTCATGGATAACGAAGAAAACTTGACAACTCTTTCAGAGCAAACTGAAACCACCTAATGGACAAAAATTAAGTTAAATTAATCCCTTGATGCATAAGGCTGAAGGACAAGATGCCTGGAAATGCCACCATAGAAAAGTGAGGTCAGAGAAAGATATGAAATGTAATTTTACCAGCATGGGAAGGAGAAGCTATGGAGTAATCGTTCATTTTGGCTGAAGGCAGAGCATTTTCCAGACTTCTGAGTTTCAGGGGTAGTTGAGAACCTCCCCAACTTGCCAAATTTTGCCTGGAATTGTCTTTAGCCATGAGGAATTTGGCATGCACTACATAATGCTTCACAATATGGGGACCCACTCCAACTTGAGAGTACTTCAAACACCATGGAAAGCTTTAACAACTCTGGGATTTTTCCCAAAATGGCCTGTTTTCCTCAGACCAGCATTTCAGCCTGGACATCATCAGTGGAAGACCCTAAACTCTGAAGTTTGCTTCCCGCACTTGGCCCCCACCAGCCTTTAGTCTATCAACTTGCAGAGCAGTGCATGAAGCTCATCTATGTTCTCTGGTTTTTGCCTGAGGGGCTGGAGATAGGGAACATGTCTAGCTTATCCTAAGAGAGTCTATTTAAGGCAGACATTAGTCAGCATGTTTGCATTTTGTATTTAAATTATGTAAATGTGTTCAGAGATGATGGGGGCCTATCTGACAAACCTAAAATCGAGTAAATAAGAACAAGCGAAGTGTAGTTACATGAAAACGGAAAACCAAAATGAAAATGATTTTTCAGGGGATTTATGCACACACAAAAAAAGACAAAACCACAAACCCAAGAAGTTTGGGCAGGAAAAAGTTCACAAATGAACCCTGGGCAGGATGAAGGGAGTGATTTCTTTTCTCATCTGTTCCCTGGTTTCCTCAACCTGGAGCCTAAGGGCACCCAGGAGTACAACAACCACAGGGAACATCCTCCCTCAAGGAAGCAGCAGGAGGAATAAATGCTTTAACTGGCACCAAGGGCTTTTATACTCATTGCTTCTCAGCAGAGATCTTTAGACATGGTTTTGTCTCCAGATTAGGAAACCATGAGGACACATGTCTTGGACCAGCATGGGAGATGTGGCAGAAAAGCAGCTTGGCTGAGCTCAAGTTCCAGGAAAGTTTGGGACGACTCTCCCAGTGTTGGCTTTTGGTCTTATTTCACCTGCCTGTGGCCAAATACTGACTAATGTGTAAATCCCGATGCACATGAAGGGAAATGTGATGGTTGGGATGACCCTGATTTCCAAGAGGAGTCATTTGCCTCAAGCTCCTAACATCAGATAATAATTTTTGAATTTGAGATGATCCAAGAAGACTTGAAAGTGATACTTGGGGCTAAAATAAAGGGGTTTGATTGTTTCCTCCTCTCTCAAGTGTTAAATAGCATTTTGACAGAACTGAAGCTACATCTGAAGATTCTCATTTCATGGAAATTTCCACAGTGAAAGTCTAAGCCAGAATATTGCCAAGTTTTGGCAACTAAAAATTGCAATTTTTTGAAGACAAGAAAATGTAAACCAAAATCAAATGTTTAGGGTTTTTTAAAGACAATTATAATGGAAAACAAACCTATTAAAAATTATCCTAGGAGAAGTCAGTTGGATTCTGATTCATTTTGCAATGACTAATTGCTTAGACTTTTGCCAAAAATATTCAAATGGCTAATTACTATATTTTTAAAGTTCTTTGATATCCATTATTCTCTGCTTCTACATTTTTATTGATTTCAGTCATAAATTAAATAAAAACCAGCTGGACGTAAGAAGCAAAACAATCCTTTATGACTCATGGCTTTCAACAGAACATTGGAGAACCCAAAGAAGAATTCACTAAGAAGCCAAATTTTTCTTTCCAAATTCATGATCGTTGTGCTAAATACATTTGGTCAATCTGAAGACAGGACAGCATGCAAGAAGAAATTAACTCATTTAGTGGAAGAGTAATTCAAACCCCAATTTGTACCATGTTGTATTATTTTGCAATCTATAAATCTCACTTTAGAGAGCAGATCAAGGCAGCCTTGTGTAATTTAATTTGGAGGTTCGTGGTTCATAACCATGAAAAGCTAAATTCCAATGAGGGGGTTTTGCCCCTCTGCAATATTGCTTTGTCAGTATGATTATTTGCAGCTATTTGCATAAAAACTTCCTGGAATCTGCTTAGGTCATTTTTTACACACTCTATACCTGACAGAACCCCTTAATAGCAAGTGAATTATTACCATGAGTTACCCTGCACCTACCTTCTTCCCCTCCAATCAACTCCTATGAACAATTCTTGTTAAAATTAGAATAATCAGGCAAAAAATCTGTTACGGACTCCACTAGTTTATAGCATTCATCTTATTTCCTATCCTGAACATAAAGGATAAAGCAAGGGCAATTGTGTCTGTGTTTTATGATCTGAGAGTAAACAGTCTGGTGGAATGGGACTGAAGCTGAAAAAGAGGAAGTTTGGAACTTTCTATAGCTAACTGAGTTCTCAGTCCACATCACTATCCACAATCAGTGTATTATTTTTATGCACAGAATTAAAGCAATTTCACATGAAGGGTTCACTGCAAGGAACATCTTGGACCACTTCAAACCAGTATTTCTGCACTAAGAATGTTGTGCTTTTGGTCTTGTAAAAGGTGAATCAGAGAAAAGAAATGCAGAAGAGGGTCCTGAAGGTCAGTGAAGCATAGTGAGCATTAATAGGAAGATCCCAGATATTTTGTGGGGATATTTCCTCAGACTCATTGTTGTTTGCACTGGAATAGGAGGATGTTTTGGTAATGGAGAAAGTTAAAAGTTATGAATAAATGTTCAAGTAAACCGTAGTATTAATTATTAGTTTTGACAGAAGCCATCAGTTTTGTAGTTTGCCTGCTTTAAATCTTGAATATTCCAATATCAGCCTGCCATAAAATTACTGTTACTGAACAGATCTTTGGACTGTGGAGTCAAAGGCAAGAGGGAGTTTGTGTTTTTTCCATTTGTTGTCCCTTTATGTCCTTTTAAAAGTGCATCTTGGGGACTGGCAGGAAGTGCTTTCGTGTTTCTTGTTTTGGGGGTTTTCTTGCTTCTCTTGAAGTTGGATAAAACTCCCAAATCTCCTAAGTGTTCATCTATTAAAATTTTTAATTAAAACAAAATTTAGGCAATTTGAAATATTTCATTTAAATAATTTGAAATTAAAAGACAATATATCCTTTATTCCTAAATTAGTGCTTTCAAATTAAAAGTTATTTTATAAGATAAAATTCATAGAACCTTTAAGGCCATCAGCCCTATACCACCACCACTTTTGACAAGCTCTGATCATATGAAAATACATTTTCATATTTCAAGTCTGCTTTTAAAATTTTTATTGAAATGAGAAAGTCACTAAATCTGCTTTCCCTGGCAATATTTTTTCCAGGACATTAATTGGGAGTTGCCAACAAAACATCACAAAGTTTTTGTTACCAGTGTTATTTCTTGTGTAAGGGAAGAATCATGCATAATTACTATTGAAAAAATGACAGCTGAGGTTTTAAAATTGCTTTTGTTGCCAGCAGCCAGGACTTAAGAGCAAAATTGTTACTGATGTGGGAGCTGGCTCCTTTGAAAAGAGGAGATTCTCCTCAAATAACTATTGAAAGTCAAGATATGCGTTAGAAGATGCCCAGAGTGGAAGAAAACCATATTTAACTAATATTTTATAAATACTGAGAAACCAACTCTATAATATTTTTTTCCCAGTTTCAGCAATCTGTCTGCAATCTCCTCACCTTAATTTGACACAATTAGTCAGAATTAATTTAAAATAATGTTTTGGGGTGGGTGGGGCAGAGGGGTCAGCAGGAGTTCTTGGGGCAAGAAATTCTTAAATAGCAGAAACTAGGGTAGGTCTATTGTAATTATTGTGTGTCTGATTAAATTTATGACACATTTTTTCTCTTGCCAGTGTATCGAGTACCACAACACTTACTTTTCCTAATTTTTTGTGTATTTTTCATCATCTTCGCCTTGAGTTCCAGCTAACAAAAAAAAAAAAAAAAAGTGAAAGAGTAGAATATAGAGAAGCAAAGCAAATTAAGAAATCTTTCTTTCAAAATCTAACATATTTTCAAGGAAAAAAGGTGAAAAAATGCCTCAGTTCTTACTTTGTCATCATTCTGCTTTCATATTTTTGAATCTGGAAATGCTTAGACATTTTTATCACAACAGAATACTTTTGTTGGCTCTTTTTTGTTGTTATTGTTGTGTTGCTTTCCCATTTCACCCCACATAAAGAATTTGCTGCTGCTGTCTTTCTGGGAGAAGCCACGAACGGGAAGACAGTGTGGGAACAAGAATGTCAGACTTTTATATAGACAAGGTTCTTTGCCTGGGGGCAATAAAAAAAAGGGAAAGAGAAAGAAAAAGCACAAAACACTTGAAGAAAAATATGACATTTCTAAAAATCTTGAGTGGCAAGGAGAAAATGAGGAAATGATTGTTCCTTGGCTCTCCCAACACAAGGGGGCATCAAATGGAATGTGCAGGTAATGTGGACACAACAAATTAAAAATTTGTTTATTTGCTCAGTGCAGAGTTAAGCTGGGCAGCTCTTTGTCACAAGAAAAAGATGCTAAAATTGCATGTGGGTCAAGTAAATATGGATTGCAAACCAATAACACAGGCTGAATTTAGGAAAAAAATAGGGAAAAAACCTCAAGGACAAGAATACAAAGACCCCACCAGTTTGTTGACACTGGTTCAGAGCAGGGATTTGAACCTTGGTTTGTGGATAGTTATTGGCTCTCCCCGAAATTAAAGGGAAAAAAGGGGATGATCCTTTTCCACCCATGATTTTAGAAAACTGACTGTGGCTGTTGAATTTATTTTTGCTTTTATCTTTGATCTTCAGCAGGAGCTTTGATCTACACTTTTTACCTTTTGATGTCACTGGTGTAAGGAGAGAGAGAAAAAAAGAAAAAGGCAAGATATTCAATATGTACAAATGGATGTAGCTCCTAAAAGGAGTTACAGAGTGGTTTGTTCAATTAAGAATCTGGGTCAATACTCAGAAATTTAGTTGAAAAGGGTGGAATCCAACTCCCTTAATTTTGTCTTTTTATGAGAAATTAGGTGTCTGCAACAAACACCTTTAGTTGAACTCGTTACTGATTTATATTAGATGTCTGCTTCAGAAGAAGATGAATCACAGCCTGATTCTAAAGAGAAGTTCTGGATGTGTATTTGGCAGAATTAATTCCTTTTAAGAGGACACAAAGTAGGATCTATAACCTTGAACTTTTATCAAATATGTACTTAACAGTTGTTCAGTCTTTCTGTTTCCACTTTATCTGTTCATTGTTCCTCAACAAAGATTGCAAAGAATATCCTTTGTTTATGAAAATGAGCAGAGATAATTGGTTACCTCAGTGATACAGTATTCATCATTCAAAGAAAAATTCTCCTACCTTAAGAAAAAAAAAGAAAAAGGAAATAATTGTTCTATAGAACAATATAAATTTCCAAATCAGACTAAAAAAAGAAAAAAACCAAACTGGATTATAAATTTCGTTACAGGCCTGTAACTCAGTTGAGTTGAGTCAACAGATTGAATTTGTTTATTACCTTTTGCTGTAAAATGGAGCTATAAAGGAGCCTTTTATGACAAGTTTACGTGGAGTATATATTTTTCACTGAAAGCTGTCAACTTTGCATTAAGTGACAGGAAAAAAGAAACTTTTTTTTCCTCCCCCAGGCTTATCTTAGAAATATCACTTATGTCCAGGACAGGCCCCCAGCACAAGATTTGAAAGGACAAGGTGCAATAATTATTAAGCATAACAAGAATTAATTAGCGAATATTTTTTTTTCTAGTGGAAGATGTCCCTGCCCATGGCAGGGGGATGATTTTTAAGATCCTTTCCAACCCAAACCATTCCCTGATTCTGTAATTAGGTACAGCCTGGAGCTCCAAGAATCCTTGTATCATTTCTGAAAAGCAATTAAAAGGAATGGACCTTTAGTCAATGGCTTGAACCTCACTATCCAAAAGCTCATCCCCCAGCCTAAAAAATGTTGGTGCCTGCAAATGGAAAGATCATCACAACTGCAAGATCACTGCATTGGGAGGTCCAGCCTGTTCCAGTTCAGTTCTCTGCCAGGTTTAGGACAAAAACAAATACTATCCTTCACTGACATGCCTTGGTTTTACCTTCTATTACCTTGTTAAAAACAAATCAGTTTGACTACAGGCAGCCCAAATGCTGTAATAAAAACTACAATTATTCACAACTACTGTGGGTGTTACCCAGGAGAATTAGGCCAAATTTAGCCTCACTCCCTGAGTGGTCTCATGGCTCCTCCCCTGAGGTCAACTGTAATATTCAGGTTACACCCACAGAATTGAATTCTCTTGCTCTCCAAACCAGGTGGGCCCATCCTAAATGCTTATTGGAATTGGGCAGTGACCAAGCTAATTCCTGAGCAGTGCCTGCAAATTGGCCAGAAGATGTAGCTACACTGAGCCAAAAACTCACCAGATGTTTTCTAATAACATAAAGGTGCAGACATCAAATTTTGGTGCTGATACTCTCTGACACAAAACAATTTACAGAATAAGAAGGATATTTGAATGCTGGAGTTTGTCACTGATCAGATTTTGCTGTGTATTTGACTACATTGAGCCTTCAAGAGGACACAGGGCATCTGGGAGTGGTGGTGATGTAAAGTATCACTAAATCATATGTACTAGACTTGAAATTACCGTATTGAGGTGACAGGGTTCTTTCTGCATCATTTATCTGCAGCTGATACAAACAGCTATATTAAATTTCCCACTAAACTCAGCAAGGCAAAAAATAAGGGGAGAAAGGAACTATCACCAGCAGAAGCTTAAAACTGCTGTGATTTTTAGCAAAATAGTTCTGAGTTAGAAAAGGTTGTTTGCTTTATGGGACAACTGTTTATAATGCCAACTTGGAGACAAATTACAAATTCAGACATTCAGAGGGCTTTTCTAATCCTCAATTGCAGTTTGTCAGTGCTTCAGGAATATTCCCTTGCTCCAATTGTTCATCCTCAGCAGGAGCTGGATTAGCAACATCAGAGTCTGCAGATGCATATTGTTTCCCATTAGTCTCAGCTTGAGCCCGGTGTTATGTCCTTTTCATCAGGAACCTCCAACTCTAAGTCAGTGAACCAGGACTAATGATCCCAGCTTTCCTGGGAGACATCAGAGTCTGTGTATGTAATGTCCAGAGCTTTGGTTTCTGCTGCTCTTGGCCATTTAATGTGCTGCTTAAGCCTCAGACCACTCATTCCCCTCTGCAGCACAAGCTGCAGCCCCCTCACAAGCTTTCCAAGAAAATACACACTTGAATATTATTTTCGCTTCGTCCCTTTGAATTTCTTTTATAGTTGCATCTGGCAGGAAAGAGGGCGGGGATGTGGGGGAAGGGAGGAAGAAAGAGCAAAAAAGAATCAATTTGCAAACACTTAAATGTTGATGACCAACATGTGCAGTTTTACTAGCAGACTACCTGCAAATAAGAATTATTTACAAATCAATGCTTGGCAGGAATAGGGGAAAAAAATGCCAGCATACACATTGATGAATAATATCTGAGGTAGATTATTCAGCCAAGTCTACTCAACAGTATCAGATGGAGAAATGCTTTGTAAAGGTTACTTCTGTCCTTTTTTTCTCTCTGTTTTCTTGCTAACCCTGTTGGCCTCTCATAGATATCAAATTCGTGTTACCATCTCAACACAGTGAATAAAGAGCTCCCTTTAGAAACAGACTTTTTTGATAGAGACGGGGATATTTCTGTAATGGAACCAGCAACTTGAACCTTCTGCTCTGGACTTTAATATGAACATATACGACTTCCCCTGGCTGCCCTCTTTTTATAACCGGCTGCCTAAAAAATATTTTTCATGCCTTGTGATAGTAGGTGTATTTTTTAATGAAGGTTTAAAGTATTTCCTCCAAAGTTCCACTGAAACCTGCACACCATAATATTCCAGTGAAGTCTGCGTCTTGATTTGCCAGTCTGTTTAAAAGGCTTGTAAGGCAGTGTTAGAGCAGAATTTCACTTTAATTGGCATTGCTCCTAGCTATTTAAGCAATGTGCTGAACTGTCTATCATCAAACCTGGGCAGCCAGAATAGTTTCTTACCACCAACTTGATATTATCTAGAGTCAAATACTTACAGCCTAGATAGATATTGTGGAGTTTAGAAATCATTGTCTGTAATTGCCTCAGGTATGTTTCTTATTCTAAATGTTTTAGCTCAATACAGACCAACAATATGCAAAAAAAAAAAAAATCCCTTGGGTAGCTGAGCTTGTAACTTCTGGCATTTATTGCTATTGTGATAAGACACAGGGTCCAAATTAGGGATAAAGATTTTATTTTAAATTGAGTGCTATTTAATTGAGTGCTATTTTTATAGAGTGCCCAAATGGAGACTGACTTCCTGCTCTGGAAAGATTGTGATGAGAGAGGAGTTGGATATGGACAGTGGGATGGGCACGAAAAGGTGCTTATCGAGATGAGAGAGGAGTTGGATATGGACAGTGGAATGGGCACAAAAAGGTGCTTGTGTGGTTGGACTCAGAGAGTGGTGGTTAATGGATCACATTCAGCCTGGAGGCCAGTGAGTCCCTCCTGGGATTTGTCCTGTTTAAGTCCTGTGTTGATGCCCTGAAGGAGAAGATGGAGTCTGCTCCCAGCAAGTTGTCAGATGATGCCAAACTGATGGGACCGCTTGAGAGAGTCCAAACCAGAGGGTTTCAGACAGTGCGGATTGATGAACTGAAAGGAGCCTGATGGAACTCCACAAGGACAAATGCCCTGAACACAGGAAGGAAGAGCCTTTTGCAGTGGCACAGGCTGGACACTGAGAAATTCAGGGGCAGCCCTGTGGCCAAAACCCACAGTGAGGTCTGGCAGCAGCAAGGGCTAACAGCACCCTGGGCTGTATGAGCAGGAGCAGAGACAGCAGTCCAAGGAAAGGAATCACCCCCCTTTACTCAGAACTCAGATTAAAAATGCTCTACTGCAGTTTCGGGCCCCTAATCCATAAACACTGACCAAGGACAGTATATTCAAAGAGGGTCACCAGGGAGCTCAGGGCTGGAGCAGCTGCTTGGAGCAGGAACATGGTGGGAACCCAGAGAGGTGGCTGTTTGAAGAGGCCTGAGATCAACCTCTAGTCCATATGATAAGGTTATCAAGAAGATCTAGCCAGGCTGTTCACATGGTGAGAGGGTGAGAGAAACACGAAACAAAGTGAAGGACAATTTCCCCACCACAGTTGGGTACTGGTGCTGCTCCCAGGAGGTTGTGCATCCTGCCCACCACCAAACTGACCCCATTTTGAGCAGCTGGTTGGACCAAAGGCCTCCTGATATCCCTTCCAAGCTGAATTATCCTATGATCTTGAGATACTGTGATTCCAGCATAGGAAGAGGAAGAAAGCTCGACTTGGGATTTACAGGGCATTTTTCTGATCTAAAAATCAAGGAATTCACTAAAAAAGTAATTCCTCCTAAACATTTGTTTGTTTTGGATTACACTCTGGGTGAGAATGTCTACATTCTGTTTTGATCTGGTGCCTCAAGGTGATGGCTCTTCAGATGAAAGAACTCTGTATTTGCTGTAAGGATGCAAAATCATATAGCTGATAATATGAAAGGTGTTTCCTGTAAAAGGAAAATATTATTCTATTGATAGTTATCCTGAAAAGGTACTTTAAAAACTCTCATACCCTCTGTCTCTGAATGCCATCTGACAGCAAATACATACTCAAATTATTTCTACACACACATCTCCAGAAAAATCAAATTTCAATAATCTGCAATTTATCCTATTCTATGGACAGAGATATCTTTTTGACACAGGCTTCTAAGCTTTCACACTGAGACTTTTATCCAGTATTTTCAAAGATGTTACATTAACCAGGTTGTCAGGCAGCTGAGGGTCAGTACTTTTCTTTGCTTGAGTCTCAGTATCAAGCTGTACAGTTTAAGGAGGGAATTGAAAAGCAGTGCATTTTTGCCTGAACAGTTTTCTGGATTTATCTGAAAAATTTATTGTCACAAACACCTCTTCATTAAATTAGCCTCCAATCCCAAGGAACTCTGCATCAAACAACTGCTGGTTGTGTTAGAGAAATTATTTACTAGAACAACAAAAAAATCATTTCTCATTACTGTAGGTTCTAGTTTAGCCTACTATTCATAGTCATTCTTTATCTCACATTCAGTCAGAAGAAGCTGCACTTAGTACAAAAGTCTAATACTTTAGGGTGTGGATATCATTCTCATCAACAATTTGTCATTATCTTTTTCCCCTCACTAATTAGTCATGCAATTTCCTTCAGTAACAATGTTGATTACTTTGGTAAAACTTTTCTTATTCCTTAATCTCTAGGAGTTTCCCAAAGCCTAAACACAAGAGCACCATCAGCTTCCTGAATCTGTCCTTCATGGAAAGTTTCTTGGATAGCTCTGCTTTGACAGGACCTCAACAAGTCTGAGAAAGCTTTACCTCAAGGACATAATTCTATTAGCAAGCAAAAAAATAAAAAAAAAAAAGCCAGGAGCCATTCCCTCCAAGAAACCAATGTTGTGGCTATTGTCATCCTATCAATCCCTCTTCAAAATACCTCCCTGCTATTTCAACGCTGATATTTATGTCTAAACTGCTTATCCCAAGTCTTACACAGTATCTAGGAACAGTTTCAGGGTATTTTTTTGTATCCTAGATAAAAGTTGTGCTAGCAATCATGCTGGCAATGCAACAGAATGGATGTTCGAGCTTCAGTTTGTGTCTACTGACAAAGATTTTGTGCTCATTCTTTAGGGTTTTTCACTGAAACCTTGTTTGCTGGTGTAAGACCTAATTCCTCTCAAGTTTTCAGGAATTGTTCTTTTAATGCTGAATGGCTGAATCCACTGTTCATTGTACAGCATAGCAAAATAATGTATATATTAAATCTGTGTATGGTTTTACATCAGGGCATTTCAGGCTACAACACAAGTGATTCTGTGGTACTTCGTGTTTAATTTATGTATTTTTTTTCTCTCACAAAATCACTTTTAAATGCTGATTATTAAATTCAGTGTTTCTAGAATCCACTTATCAAGCCTCAAAAACATTTCTGTCAAGCCGGCCATGTTTTCTGCTGAATTTTTACTAGAGTGCAAAGTGCACTTCATGCAGTCTCTGTGAGTTCCTCCCCACCATCTACTTTCACCTCATCTGCTTGTATTCCCTTTCCTCTTTAGGAAGCATTTTCAATGCAAATGCTACAGGCTTTTCTGGGCTGTTTGGTATTATGTGAGAAATCACCACTCCTGACCTCATACAGTGAAGCATCAGTAGTTTAACAGATTGGCAGGGACGGGACAAAGTGCACTAAGCCCCTGGAGGATAGAAGTGTCTGTTTAGCCAACTTGAAAGCATCTTGACATTCTTTTGACCATTGCCACTATTTATTTTTCTGTAATAGCTCTGTTGCAGCACTAACCGTAGTAGACAGATTTGCTATGAATTTCCCTTGGTGGTTTATCATAGCCAGAGAGAAAGTTAATTTCCATACCTTTCCCTTTGTACATGAGCTTGTGTAATATACACTATCCATCTGCTTTTCTAAAAGAGGAGTAAAATACCTCTGCACTCTGAAACCTGGCTGCACCCACAGAGTTCCCTAACCTTAGCCCTTATTTTGGTGGAGCCTCAGTGACACCTCCAGCTCCTCAAAACCTTTCTGAGCTCTCCCTTCAGGAAATCAATGTCTTGCAATCCACAGCTTACAGAACTCAAGGGCTGAAGAAAGGAGTGGCTAATGGGGACACAGTGGGGAGCTATTTGTTATTGCAATTATCCCCAACAGTTAAAGAGCACCTGGAATTTTAATGAGTGAGCCCCTCTTTTTGTAGTTAGTTCATTGTGATGATATTCTTGTTTGCTGTTGATCCTCAAGGGATTGCAAAGTGTTCTACAAAGGACATTGGAAGATTTCTCTATATTTTACAGAGAATTTAATTTCCAGACATAATTTCATCCCTTTCACCTGGTTAGGTTAGGAATAGAATACAGAAATCATCGGTCTTAATTAATTGGTTTTTTCCCCTACAAAATCACTTGAATGCTTACTTGAATGCTAGCACTCACAGGTCCCAAATGAGAGAGAAGTGCAGTCTGCTTAATTACAGCAGATTTAGTCCAAGCATAAATAGGTGCTTGTGCTTAAAATCAAACCTCCCACATAAGATTTAATCATAAATTTTCCACAAAGAATACAGAAATAATAGTTTTGTCAAAGAGCAATACTCACATCACAAGAAACCCAGTAGTTATAGATGCAGCACATGAAAAATAATACTGGTGTCCACAGCCCTCAATCTTATTTTCAGTGAATATCTTTTTTTGTTATAATAGGGAGAGAGTTTTAAGGCACAAATCACAATTGAGTTTTTAATTCCCATTAAAGAATGAGAAAATTAAGTCCCTCTTGGTATTTACAAAATCTGCCCATTACTTTTAGCCTTTTTGTCAATCTCTCCTGATTTAACATAGAAGGCTACAATGACCCTGTCACAACATTCTGATGTCGTTCACACATTTTGAAAATATAAACCATGACTCACCATATTAAATACAATTGTTATTTGTTCTCATATAAGACTGGTGAAAAACAAAGAAAAAAACCCAAAAAAGAAACCCCAGAAAAACCAAAACAAAAAACAAGCAGTCAGTCATATTGTGTAAAGAAAAAGATTAAAAATTACCCATTCTTTCTAAGAGTTATTCCAGTTTAACTTTTAGCCATAAATAGATCAAAACTATATTCTTTGAGGTCACTTCTGATCTCCAAAGGACTGGAATAATTCTGGTATTTCCTAGGAGCTCTCAGTGCACATAGAAAAACATTAATGAGCCTTGTTTTTCAAAGAAAGACAATAACAAAGAATATTCATCTCTCCTGTAACCTAGAATGAGGCAGCATTGGGGTTTTTTATTTGGTTGGTTGGTTTTATTTTTTTCAAAGGAGTTGTGTAGTCTTCGGAGGTTCTCCATGGGTTGCCTCCCATTTTATTCCTAAAAAATAGCTGTCCACTTCCTCTGCAGCACTTTTTAACTAACTTAGTGCTTTTTGCACTGCTCACCTTCTCCAAGGTGCTCAGTCTTACCCCTGACTTTCCTTCTTCAATTACCCTCTGCAACAAGTTACCCATTAGCCTGGCTTGTGGAGAAATTCCCTGATAATGGACTGTGGCTACCTCAGAAATGCCCATCCATCTGTATTTAGCATGAAACAGCCTCAAGGAGAAAGGCTGTGTCCCCACAGAGCAAGTATTTTGTATAACCAAAAAGGTATTAGTGTGGAAAGGCAAAAGATGGGATTTAAAACAGGGCTCAGTCTGTCAGCATGTGCTACTTAATAGATCAGCCTGTGGGAATTTATTTCTCACCACACAGGATGCAGAGAGTCACAGAAGGTGCACCTAGAACTGCACAGTACTTTGGCTCTCTTAGATGGCTCAAAAGTGTGAAATTGTCCAAAACACCAGAGTATTTTCCATTTTGGGCCTCAGTGACCAGACCCAGCATAAGCCCAAGGGAATTTTGTTACCTCCCTTCTCTATGGTAGGATTTGAATATGTTTGATAAACAGGACATCTTCCTAGTAAAGAGTAAGAGATGATGTACTGAAATTTTTGTGGAGCCTGAAATATTCATGTCAGTAAGACGTTTCTGGATATCTTCAGAAAACCATCCATCCCAGCTGGCTTATGACCTAAAGGCCCTCCTAGCAAGAGCCTTCTGCTCGCATGAACCCCAGCACTTGTGGGCTGGGTCTAGAGCCAATTTTGAAAGGGTTTTCTTACTGTTCCACCATAATGAAGAGGGATTTACCTTTGAGAGTTGCTAGTTTGTAGAAGTGGATGTGTTTTAGTGATAATTGACAATGGCTGGCTATGTGTATCTGCTCTGTGTTAGGGGCACAGAGCAAGGAACCTCTTCAGCTCCTCAGTGCAAGGCAGAAAAATAAAAAAGGATCCTCCATGGATAGTTTCACCAATGTTTATAACCCAAATCACAAACATTCCATGGTTTAGAGATGTACCTTTACCTCTGACATCTCTCTCAGCCCTTCTGATTCTGATAGACACCATGCCTGTACTTTTTCTCATAATGGATCCATTTACCTGCTAACTAAACTTTGCCTGCTTGTCTCCATTCCCCTTCTTTCAATGTAGTTGAGACGTAATGAAACACAAGCCCACCTGGATTTATCCCTTACTTTAGGTTTTTCCTGGAATTATTTTTATGTCAGAAAGTCGCAGTGCAGCTTGACACTTCCCACAAAAGAAGTGATCTTTCATTTAGACAGGCAATGGCACAATCCCAGAGGAAAGTTGAGAAAAACAAACTTCCTTGCAAGCTGATTCATGGTCTTCTGTAAAGTTCAGCCATTCCCCAGGATTTGCAGTTCAAAACAAGGAAAATGTTTGATCTTTTCAATCAAACAATAAGGAGAAGTCTTTTAAGCTCTAATTGTGTACCTGTTCTGTGTAGTCTGTACAAAATTATGGAATAATAGAATGGTTTATGCTGGAGTGGAGCTTAAGGATCATCTTATTCCAACTCCCCTGCCATGGGCAGGGACACCTTCCACTATGCCAGCTTGCTCCAAGCCTCATCCAGCCCAGCCTTGGACACTTCCAGGTGTGGAGCAGCTGCAATTTTGACTACCTGGACACAAATTCTTTGGGTTGCTATAGCTAACTTCTTGGAAAGCACCAGATTTTCTGGACATGGTTAATTTCACCCAATATTAGTCATCTAAAAAGTCAAGCCTTTTATTTGGGTAGAATCAATTCACACACCCAGGACTTTTTCGACAATTATTATTTTTAAAAAAGGTACATTTCTAGAGAATAACTCGTGTGACTCAAATATCTTCTGCAGGGTGTTAAACAAATCCCAGGAGTGCCTCTTTCTCCCTGCCAGTTGTAAACAGCCTACATGTCGCAGGGTGTATGTCACCTATTGACATCTATTTCTGCCAGTGTCTGCAGAAGTTGTGGTTTGTGACTGAAGAGCCCAGAATTTTTAGCAATGGCATTAAAGCAGCTCTTAACTGGTTGGATCCATCTTCCTAATTTCACTTCCTTGAAAACAGAGCACAAAGGATTTCCTTCTTTAATGGGTAGAAAGAGAAGCTTTCAGAAGGTAACTTAGTCCATGTAGCCCAATCTTTAGTCTTAAGAGAGATTCATTTAGACCTTTTCCCTTATTTTTCTCACTGATTACAGACAGGAAGCAGATGCCTATACTAGACACAAAGCCTAGCAATAAGCTGCTGTCAGACAGGCATCAGGATCTTTTGCCTCAGAAAATCCCATCTTAAATCACCAATCTAAAACCAGGAGGAATGAACCCTGCGTAGGAGATGTCTGTTCTCCCCTTTCTCTGTAGAGACAACTTTAAGTAGACTCCTGGAAGTTTAAAGAAGCTCAGCTAGGACTTGAAGAAGAAGGAAAGTTATGTTCAGTGTATAAATGTTATGTTTTAAAAACATTTAGCTGGCAAATATTCAGCTTTCATTTTCTCTCTTTTCTTCTCTGCCCTTTTTTCCTTCCCTGCCCTTTTTCCTTTTTTGCAACTCAAAAACAAAGCCTGAGGAAGGAAAAATAAAAAGGCCTGGGATATGAAACCTAAAAGAGCAACTTAAAATAAAATAAAAAAATCATGTTTGCTTTTCTGAGAAGAACAAGAGAAATGTTTCCTAGAAGCAGGGAATTGGCTTATGAAATTGTCATATTACAAAAAAAAAGGTTTTACATTGTTTTTTCCTGCCTCATTATTCACTTGTTAAACCTAAGCAGCCTGACTGGTGAGATGTGAGGCACAGATTAGAGACGAAAACAAAGTTTGCACCCTAAGGATTAAAACCAGAGTAAAAGTTGTTTACAGCCTGATCCATTAATGTTAACTGGTTATTATGAGCCAAGCAAAATGAAGAAGATCATTTCAATACGTAATATGCATTTAAAGGCGCTGGGGGAGCCAAGGTCCTGTCAGAGAGTTGCAGAGAGTGACAAGGTTCACATTTGTCTGTCTGTTATAACAGCAGCCAGATTAAGTTCTAGTCAGGTTTTGGTCCTTCTGATTTTCTCCTGGATTTCCAGCCAAAGCTCTCTCTTCATCCAGGTCAATCTTCTTCCCTGTCAGACTGTGTTTTGGGACATGAGAACAGATACCCCTTCTACTTTAAAGTCCAGCCTTCCTGGACTGCTTTGAGCTTCAGGAATGTTTCCCAAGGGAATGTCTCAACTATCTCCTAAACTGGCCAAAATCTGCCCCCTGGAAGTCCAAGGCAGTGGCTTTGCTGACTGCTGTCTTTGCTTTTCCAGGAATCAAAACCTCTTTATTTCCTGATCACTGTGCCCCAAACAGCCTCTGACCATCATATCCTTCCCTGTTCACAAACAGCAGGTCCAGTGGTCACCTTCCCTGGCTGGGTCCCTCAGCAGCTCTGTCAGGGACTTCTCTTCTACAGACTCCAGGAATTTCCTAGTTTGTTTCCTCTCTTCTGTGTAGCATTTCCAGTAGAAACTAGAAAGTGTAAATCCCCCACCAGGACAAGGATTGTGCAACTCCTCCAAATTTGGTATAGAATATTTGTATAGAAATAGACTCTTCCCTTTTGAATGCAACATAAATTTATTGGAGTTGTCTTAATAAAAACCTCTACATTTTCGAGGTGGATGAAATAAAGTCTCAGAACAAATCCCGCCACATTGTTACAGTCACTTTCGATGCTTTTTTTACAGCTAAAAGTGAATAGTGGAGACTTTTCTTTGTGCTAGGAGAACTCATCTCATTGCCATCACTCCTCTCTTTTTCTCATGGCACTAAATGTTCAGTTAACCTTTGCAGCATTTTAAAACAATCGCCTCTTCCTTAAACCTCCAAAGCAAGACCCACCCCTTATAAAATGAAATAAAAATATTCAAACCTCATAATAATAATAATTTAAAAAATCCAATCCCAAGCTGACAAATAAGAGACAAAACCTCCCCTCCTCTGGTTAGCCTGGCCAACATATGCAACTAATTCTCAGAGAGGTTTTCTGGAAAACCAGTGACAAGATAGGTACTGTGGGCTAGCCCCGGGCAGTCAGCAGTGGCAGAACGCTTCACACAGCCTCATGTGTAAAGTTTCTGAACTGACACAAAGCTTAATGGAAGTGAACCCTGACAACTGTGGCCAACCGACTGTAAGTGACATTCCGGGTGCCTTGCCACTCCGCATCCGTCCTCCTTGCCCCCCCCCTTCCCCTTCTGCCTCTCCCCGTTGAAGGGATAATGTCTCCTGTGGGAAGCCCTGATGCTGAAACGCCGCCGCGCTCTCTGTCAGGTGATTTTTCTGCTCCCAGCTCATCAGCGCGGCTTCCTCAGCCCGGAAGAGCGCCCGGGCTCACTTTTGGAAGGCAGCTAACGAGC
Source organism: Petroica traversi (assembly GCA_025920805.1). Lineage (NCBI taxonomy): Eukaryota > Metazoa > Chordata > Aves > Passeriformes > Petroicidae > Petroica > Petroica traversi. The sequence goes on along the minus strand of JAHLSL010000038.1, from coordinate 14,073,365 downwards.
AGAGGGATGCTCTGGCAAAGGGCAGGCTGAGACTGCCTCTGAAAGTGCTCTCTGCCTGCCCTGACGTTACTAAAGGCAGAGAAAGCTGTTTGGGGGAGAAAATCCCCTTCTCAGGTGCTGAGAGTGTCCAACAAGCCCCCACAAAACAAGCGGGCTTTGCGTTTCGTGCTTAAATCTGGATTTTAAAATTTGGGAGCTGCCTCACTGCATCAATAAACAGCTTTGTGCGGAGGATTTCTGAGCAGGCTCCTGCCTCCCTTTGAAGGCTGGGAAATCAGCCTCTTTGTATATGGCAAAGTATGGATCTCTCCTCAGTGCTAATGCCTTGTAGAACATCGATCTCTTCTCCTCGGAGGGTTTGAAAGCACTTTGAAAACACTGGCAATAGCAGTAGGTGTGTGACAAAAGTCTCCTTTTGTTGGGTCTTGTACAAATGCATGAAAGCAAAGCCCTGTCCTCAAAAATGCACACTGTACATGGGTAAGACAGGCAGAGTTGATCAGGAAAATAAATATGGGAGGTTTAATGAAGGCTGTTATCATGTAGGTGGCGGAATTGTAAACAAGCACAACCCAGCTCTCAGGAGTGAAATCTGAATTTCTTGCTGCTAAAACAGTGTTTGCCCTGGCCCTGCAATTCCTACACAAAATAGTGATGTTGCATTTCCACAGAAAGGAAAAGTAAGCAAAAACCAGTAAAAATGTGTGGGCTTTTTTTCCTGAAAGAAAAGAAAATCTTCTTCTCCTCTAATTATTATTATATATCTACTCCAGTTGCAGAATCTCAGCACAGTTTTATGAATTATTCCAGCATTTCACAGCAGTGTCATGATCTCATAGTATTTGAAAATGTTTGGGTTTTTTGTTTTGTTTTTTTTTTTAGGGTAACTGCTCCTAGAGATAGACACTTTGTATAAAAAATTGCCAATTTTTAGTTTATATTTTTTTAATGATTGCCATTCACTAGGCTAGGCAGAAGCAGCATAAAATCTGAATATAGAGAGCTCTGAAAATTTGAGGAAAATACATTAAATGCTATGAATTCTAATGATTTTTGAAGGCTTAATTGTGACAATAACAGCAACCAGTCAGGTGCTTTGAAGGTGAGTGCAGGCCACAGCTCTGCCATTGTAAATGTACATGTAGAAGGATTTATGGCCTAAGCTGTACCAGGAAGAACAACAGGAAGGACTTTTTCACTGAAAAAATTTTGGAACAGGCTGCCCAAGGAAGTGGAGGAGTCACCATCCCATCTCTGGAAGTGTTTAAGAAATGACTGGTTGCGGCACACGTACCATGGAGTAGTTGCCATGGTGGTTTGCATCAAAGATTGGACTTGATGATCTTGGAAGTCTCTTCAACTTTAATGATTCTGTGATTTGCTCCCTCCAATTGCGGGACTGTGTGCAAATCTGAGTGTTTTGCACCCAATATACTCAGTAGCAATCTGTCATTTATGACTATACCAAGACAGGTCCCTGCTCTTGGTCTAAAGAGAAGAGAATAATTTGCAGCACGAATTTAATCATCCTTTGATAAATTACCCTCTTTTCAGTCACCATAATCCTGGTTTTAATATTTTGATTATTTCATTTATCTGCAGGGACACTGTAAGCAGCACTAACACTGCTCTACATGCAGGATTTATTTTTTGATAATGTAGGAAAGTTGTGAAGATGAAAATCCTGTTAGTTTAGTGAAATGAATAATAGTTTATTATATAAAAAAAAACATTTAATCAATAAATTTGTAATGACCTTGGGCAAAACTTAACATAGTTGGGTTCTGCCCTCTTGTAAACAGTGGTCTTCATTTTGAAATGACTAATGGGAATTATCTCTATTTAAGGAGAAAGAAATCCATAGCATGTATTCAGAATATGCAGGGTATGTACCCCACCAGCAGACCTGCCTCCAGCTCTGGAGTCCCCAGCACAGAAAGTACATACTGCTGCTGGAGTGAGTCCAGAGGAGGCACCAGGATGATCAGAGGGATGGAGCAGCCCTGCTATGAGGAGAGCCTGAGAGAGTTGGGATTGTTCAACCTGGAGAAGAAAAGGCTTTGGGATGAACTAATTGTGGCCTTCCAGTGCTTGGAGGAGCTACAGAAAAGATGGACAGAGACTTTTTACAAGAGAGACAGGACAATGAAAAATGGCTTCAAACTGAAAGAGAGCAGGTTTAGATTGGATATTAGGAAAAATATCCCCATGAGGGTGGGGAGGCCCTGGCAAGGGGTGCTCAGAGAAGCTGTGGCTGCTCCATCCTTGGAAGTGTCCAAGGCCAGGTTGGACGGGGCTTGGAGCTACCTGGGATAGTGGAAGGTGTCCCTGCCCCTGGCAGGGGAGTTAGAATTAGATGATGTTTAGGTCCCTTCCAACCCGAACCATTCTGGGATTCTAGACTCAGCAGGAATGAAGAAGAAATATAGAGAGGAAGGTTTATTGGAGGGTTTAAAACTGCTCATGAAGTAGATCTTGCACCACAACTCTGCTTTTTAAAAACATGTTGTCTATCAGAAAATAATTTTTAGGTAAAGTCTCTTATATTCACTAAAAATGTATGGTTTTGGACACCTCTGACACTGCTGGGTGTCATTTTTCTCTATGTACTCGATTCCTTCTTCCACGGGAAGGACTCTGCGTGGTAAACAGGAAAACTTTGCGAGTGACTGTGTGAACAGAACTATTTGTACTCAAAAATCTTTGGAGATGCACATAGATGTTTTATCCAAGGTCACATAAAGAATCAGTAGCAGAGATTGAAATTCAGCTTGAGTCTGCTGAGTCCCATTCAAGTGCCCAAACAACAAGACCACCTTTTCCAACTGATGTTGAATCTGTCATCTGAGACTTTAAATGTTTTGAGGTGACAGCAACTGACCCCAAAACCCCAGGTTTTATGTGAAAATATTTTCAAGTCTAAACAGTTATGTTAAATGAACCATTAAAAATTAAGCATTGAAATGAACTGACCTGAACAACGAACTAAAACATGCCTGAGGCATCAAACAGGTTTCTATTTTTTTCCTTTTATTTATGATGGGTGATGTGACAAAAGAATTCACTAAATTCTGAATACTAAATAAATTAGTCATAGCTCAAATGCCACTTCAATAATTTTTCCAGAGAGCAACCACCACAGGAGCTTTTCCTCACTTGTGCCCCTTTGGCTCACCTGGTCTTTAAGATGACTCAAAAGTGGAGAAAACAGAGAGAACGTGAAATATAAAGAGTTCAAATGCCAAATCCACCAGAATAGTTCATCATCTAAGATACAGCTGGGTTAAAAGCTGGACAAATGTGTCTGTAATTACACATGCACTATTATACCTACAATTACAGGAGAATCTTTTTTATTTTTTTTTTAATGTAGCACGATTAAAGCCATAATGTCGTATGCAGGTCCTTGTATTTTTGCCTCATTTTTTTTCTGCAATAAAAATATTAGCAGCTATGAATACTTTCTTCCGTGATATATTTCCCATTTTTTTTCACTGTGAAATCAGGCAAACCCAAAAGAAAATTATATTCAGAAGTGTTCAAGTTTCTGCATATGCCTTAAATCTCTGCTGCTGCTGAGTTCAGTAGAGAGAGTGGGGTGAGTCTGTGAGTTAGGAGTTGCAGCAGGGAGACAAAGACAGGTGGAAGACTAGAGAAAACACAGACAGAAGGGAGGAAAATTAGAGCAGAACGAACAAGGAGAAAACAGAAAAAAATTAAGAATGAGATAGGAGCAGATTCCCCTTCGGGGCACAAACTTTCTTACTGGTTGTAGCTGAGGAGTTGATTAAATATGGATTCCGAAGAATTTAAAAGTCTTTTAAAAGGCCACACATCCTAAATACTCCAGACACGGATTTATTGTAACGTGTGGTGGTCCTTGTTGATGGAGAGGCAGCCATCAGCTGAGTTCTCCAACTTTAAACCTTCTCATGGATCCACAGGAAGGAACTATGGATGGACAAAACCAGGGTGTACAAAGTTTATATCCTGGCCTGCAAAACCTGGCTAAACATGGATGCTGATTTGTGGAGTTGAAGTTTTGACTAAAAGATTCCCCTTCTGCTATTTCTCTTGCATGTTTTAGAAAACCATGCATATTTTCCTTGGCTATCATCTCCCTGCTTTAGCCCTTTCTTTCCCTGAATGGAATAAAACCAATATTCTCACACAGCTTTGTAAGAAATGCAAAAGTGAATTACAGAGGAAAGATAAATCGGTAGATGAATAATTTTTAAATTATTTGGTAACTCATCTTTGTCAGTCCTTTCCCTTCATAATGCTCTTAAGAGTTGTTTCTGTCCTCATCACCCCTTTGTTATTGTGCTGATCATCTGGAGTGGAAGCTGTGTCTCATTTCATGGAATCATGGAAACATTAAGGTTGGGAAGGAGCTCCAGGATCATCGAGTCTTTGACCAAAAGTACAGCCTTCAAGGGCTTTGATTTGCAGCTGATCAGTGTGGAGCATTGACTTTAGCAGTTCTTCTGGAGCAATGCCCATGGAGGTTTCATTTCCTGCAGGCACCGATGTGAAGGTGAAATCCTCCCATCATGGCTGGGCAGGGTACTCACACCTTGAGGCTTCAGAATTAGAGCTGATTTTGGTTTTATCTGACTACTGCAGTGAAGGGAGCTTTAAAATGCGTATCTTCACCTTTCATTTAATTACTTTTAAACTTGCATCAAAAGAAAAATTACTCATCACAAAGACTTCTCTGCTCCAGACAGATGAGTCACTCGCAGCCCTTGGGTGGATCCGAACATCTTTGTGTTTTGTTCATCAGCTGGGAATTGTTTGAAGGGCTCAGAGTATAAAAGGGCCATGATCCCGTTTGCTCTGCATATGTGCAATGGAAGAAGATGAAAGAAGAGAGTGGTTCCACAAGGATCTCTTTGGTGGGGAGGAAAAAAAAAGCTAGTGGAGAGTTCTCTTTCAAAAGTTTTGTGATAATTTTCAGGTTTTGCTAAAACATTGCAATTCAGCTTCTCATTTTACGTGCCCTCATTGCAGAAGATTACACCTTTTCTTCCTTTTGCCCTTTTCTTCCACAACCTAGGCAAAATAGATCTATTTTCCTGTACTTTCATTACTTAAAATGTCCATTTTTATAAGGTGGTTTACACTGAAGCTTCCTCACACTTGGGGATATTCAAAAGTCGCTGGACATGGTCCTGTGAAACTACTGGCTCTAGGTGTCCCTCCTTGAGAAGGAGGATTGGAAAAGTTGAACTCCAGAGGTTCCTTCCAACCTCAACCATTTCCTGCTTCTAGAACTCCATGATTCCCAGCCTCAGATTTCAGTAATTTTTATAATCCTCCCTTTTATATCTTGGGTGGTGCTGCTGAGAGGGCTTTCTGGAGAAGCAAAGTTGTTCTCTGGTATGGGACAGGTTACAAACAACCCCACCCTGCTGAGACTCATCCTGTGTAGCGGTGGTTCAAGCCCAGAGAGTTACATATCCCCTGAGGAATTTCTGGGGGCCTAGAGAGTGAGGCCCCTCTAAGGTTGAGTTAGGTTTGGCCTTGGAAAGGGGGTCGAACTCCCCCCTCCCGTCCTTCACTTAACAATGGTATCTTGTGTCTCCCTCTCTCCTCCCTTACTCCTTCCTGAGTAGGCCTTGACCCTCTGACCCTTCCCTGTTCCTCCCCTGTACCGTTATGAGACAAGTTGTAACCCTCAGAATAAAAGTCTGAAATTTGGGCTTTCCAGGGTCTTTCGCCCCTGAACCCAAGCAGAGCAGACCATGGTGTGTTGTGTCTGATTTGGGTTCCGGGCAAGGGAATACTCTCTCTCTCAGCAGCTCTCCAGCTTTTGGGACAGTGGCCACCATCCCAGGGAAGCCCGGCTTGCGGCAAGGGGAAAAGATGTCCTTAGCTGAAGTTGACTTAACAAAAAGCAAACTTTCAGAACAAGCCACGGAGCTGCCGGTCGTCCCTGTAGTCAGCTGTCCGGCCCTCAACACCGGCCACAATCTTGCTTTGGGCTGGACACACCTCACCCAAGGAACAGGGCTGCCGCTTCCCTCCCCATGCTGTACAAAGCAGCAGCAGCCTCAGTGAGTAATGTTAGGTGGGCTACAATTTGTGACAGCTGCCCCCACTCCAGGGAGGTAAAACAGCCTCAAAGAGAATGAGAAATGCTCGAGGTCTCCTTCCCAAAGCTGTAAATGCTTCCCATCACTCCAGCCACCTCCCACCAAAAAAAAAGCTGAGTGTTTTGACAGAGAAATTTGAAATCTTGGCAACCTTCCATGCAGGAATATAATCTTTAAGGAGCCTCAAAACTGCCCTTGGGCAAATCCTCTTTTCATAGTCAAAATAATAATAATTAATGAAATTCCACAGTATTCCGAAAAAAGCCAAAGCTTTTAGAAAATCTCCAGGCTGCCATTTCCAATTATAAATTGCCATATCCAGTAACATCACCCTGATAAAGTGGAAGGCTGATCTGTACAGGCAAGCGAGAATGAATCTAAAGTTGAGATAATATCAGCACCTCTCCCTGAAGATATAAAATAAACTGCATCATTTTATTAGATTAACATATTAAAATGAAAATTTAGCATCTCTGCCACTTCACCCAAACTAATGCAAAGGAGCTTAATATTTGATTATTAGATCCACCTCTCTGTTTGGGAATGATGAATAACTCTTTCCAGTGAGAATACACCTGACATCACAGTCTAACTCTCTGACAAATGCTTCCTAAAAGAAATATTTTTTTCTGAAAATAGAGACAAAGAAAGAAAAGCAGGTAAAGCATGAAAATTCTGAGTGAAGTGTGGTTCTCATTTTAAAAAAATGCTCTTTTTTTACAGGTTTTAGATGCAAACCTCTCTTTGACTCTCTAATTCCTAATGTACAATGACCTCATTTAAAGGGTCAGATTAGGTCATCATTCAGGACTGCTGTATAAAATCACTGGTTTTTAATATAGATTCATAGAGCACAGAACATACTAAAGAATTTTGTAGCACTATAAATTCGACCTATGCAATGTTTTTCAGTAATTTCATATGATGTTCCAACCATCAAACTGTGTAATGCATTGATTTGTTCTTCTGATGTGGCAGGTTAAAAAAGGGACATTATTCAGTTAAATGTAAAGTTTATCTGAAATAAAATAGTTTGCTTTTGTGGAAAGAGTAGTGAAGTATTTCTAACGAGATAATAGATTCTGTTTGTAGAATTGAAATATTTAACCTAAGATCTCTAATATTTGCTTGAAACAATCAGAACTTTTTAACATTTATTTTTCTGCTCTGCTTTTTCTCTAATCTCAAAATTATAATTTATGCTTGTAAAATGCCTTATTGTCAATCTTCCTTTAGTCTTTGGACAAAACATTTACAAGACAACTTTTTTTTCAGGGAACATGCCCACAATGACTAAACATACATCCCGGTTATAATGAAGTTAGGAATCAGTATTTGAATTTCTATACTGACGTTTGAAAATCAAAGGAGTTGTTTCTCACACCTAAGATGTAAGACAAGGGGCAGAAAGAAAAACATACTCTTCTTTCTAGATTTTCAGTAAGTTAGTTCATCAGGATGTCTTGCATGTTTTTCTGTGTTTCCTAAATATGGGGGGAAAGTCTATTAATATTATTAATTTTTTTTTTAAATTTATGAGATTAGCTTTCCTTCAAAAATTATTGTGGACTCAAAGGTCTGCTCCACTTCAGTCTTGTCTCTGCAGCATTTTGTTCAGACTTTGTTCAGCTACTGTGGAGCTCAGACCAGGTCAGTTTTGACTGAAGCCCAGGTCATACCTGATCCTTTTGGCACTGAGGAATCAGAGTCACAGAATAGTTTGGGCTGGATGGGAATGCAAAGATCATCTGTTTTCAACCCTCCTGCCATGGGCAGGGACACCTTCCACAGAGAGTCATGGATTAACTCCAGCCATCAACCAAGTACCATGAAGTCCCTCATTCACTTCCTTACCAGCAGGATAAGGGAGAGAACTGGAAGGGTAAAAGCTGGAAAACTCATGGATTGATATAAAGACAGTTTAAAAGGGAAAACAAGAGTCACAGATGCAAGCAAAGTGAAGCAAATCAAGGTATTAACTCAGTGCTTTCCAATGGCCAGGCAGGCGTTCAGCCATTTCCAGGAGGGCAAGGCCTGTAACAGATAACAGTGATTTGAAAAGACAAAAAAACCATCATTCCAAATGTCCCCTTTTCTCCTCGTTCCCCTCACTTTACATTCTGAGCATGATGTCCCATGGTCTGGAATATCCCTTTGGTCAGTTCAGGTCACCTGTCCTGGCTATGTCTCCTCCCTTTCCCATGCATCCCAGACTCCTTGCCAGCCTGGGCCACAAAAAAAAGGCCTTGGCTCTGTGTGAGCCCTGCTAAGCAATAATGAAAAATCTCTGTATCATCATCACTGTATTCAGTACAAATCCCAAACACAGCCCCATGCCAGCTACTGTGATCAAAAGTAGCTCTGCTCCCCCAGCCAAAATCAACACAGGTTGCTCCAAACCCTGTCCAGCCTTGCCTTGGACACTTCACGGAAGGGGCAGCCACAGCTTCTCTGGGCAACCTGTGCCAGGGCCTCCCCACCCTCACAGGGAAGAATTGCAGTCTAAACTTACTCTTGTAAACAGTTTCTCTCCCCATTCCTTGTAGGAGCCCTGACCAATGCTCAGCTGGGCAGCTCTCATCAGCCTCACCACCATTCCAGGTTAACCCCTACTGAAACTTCTGGATCAGGCTTCCAGCTTAAGACATGAACATTTCCCTCTGGGAAGGCAAAAGCAGTCTGACATCTATATTCCTGAGGGTAAATTCTCTGGCCAGTGACAGAGTGGTCAGAATTGCCTTCTGTGAGATAGAGTGCATCCAGGGATCAACTTTGATACTATGACAATTTTTCTTTTATATACTTTTTATATACCCTTTATGTAGCTTTTATGTACCCTTAGTGCTTTTAGCATGTATATTTGTAGTTCCTTAAGCCTGATAATTTAGCATAGTCCTAATATTCTGTTGAGCCAAGACACCAAACATCCTAAGGCCTCGCAGCTGGAGGCTGGAAAGCCCCACACTGTCCTGAGAAGCCAAGGTTCTCTCGAGAACACATCCTGTAAACTAAGATTAGACCCATCCAGAGAGAATTCCTCAGGAAGGGGGATACCACTCTGTTCATTCAAGTGTCACATTGGTGAATCTTTGTTAGATATACTAATTTGCTACGTCTATAAAATTGTGTATGCGCTCTATCGGGGTGCATTGCAGCGCATCCCACCCGGGCAAAGTGGTGTACCAAGAAAGATCTTTATTAAATACTGAAGTAAAAACCCTTTCTCCCCTTAACTGTGTCTGACTCTTAATTATAACACCAGGAAAGACATCAACTCCAGAAGGAATCTACCCCAATGGAAATGTGCTGCTTGTACTTAAACTGAACTGAGACAAATCCTGCCCCACCAGCATGAAATGATCACTTTGAATAAACTGGTTTGTTATAAACAAATGCAAAGTCTTGAACACGTCTTTTTCTAAAAGAATAAAAATTAGGGCTTTTTTCCTTCTTTTAGAAAGGAACTGAATTCCTGTATAGTTGATTAAAATGTTTATTAGCAGTATTTCCCTTTTGTCTCTTTTCTACTGAGTGAAAAAGCAAAGATACTCTATCATACTCTTGTACCCAAGCTACTGGTTTAGCCTAATATACAGGAAAACAGAGACATTCTAATTCACAAATACTTTTAAAAACACTTGAGGGTCTCTATCAATTGTAATTTAAACATGTCCTTGTGTCCCAAAGTTAAAATATATCACCCTCAGCCCCGCAGAAATGTGCTTGCAGAGGGATGATTTATAAATCATTCAGTAACAGACGATGTTACAACTAAAGCAGTGGGAGTTTTGAAATACCTACATCAGATTAGGCTTGTGTTTATTTCAAAAAAAGCTCTGATCTACTTTGGATTTTTGGCAGGCACAACATGAGCCCAACATGAACTACTGTAAATCAAAGCCTTTTTTGAAAGTCAAGCTTGGAATGCTTCCAATCTCAATTAAAAAACATTTGATGTCTCTTGGACTTCAATTTTTTAAAAATATTTCTGTTCTTCTCATTTAACCTGTCCAGACCTGTCCATAACAGAGATTCCACCAGGAACTAATGAAATTGCAATTATTTTTATGTTTCCTTTATTTGTGGCCCCTTTTTAAAATGTATTTTCTCTCTGTGATAATATTCCAATAAACAAATTAAAAGAGAAAAACATTCACAGCCATCCACTTAAATTAGTCAAGATTAACATTTCATATGCATTGAATAGTTTATCTCAGACATAAGTGGCAGCAGAAAAGATAGAAATCAGGCAGCATTCAAAATCATGAAAGCTATTCAATGAAAGTTTTCATGCCTTTTCTCCCTCATCCTTCCAAGATTGTGATACACAAATTAGTTATGAATAACTCAGCTACATTTGTGTGGTCTAATACAAATCCACCAGCAAAAGAACTGTCATTCAAAGTTAAAGAAACTAACACACCAACTTTTTTTGAGAGATAATAAATATAAATATCAGTGGAAGATACACTGAGAAAACATGTTCCATCCTAGAAAACTGCAGCTCTGGGCTCAGGCTCTCTCAGTTCTGTGATTCTTATATTTTGCTACAATGGCCATTTGTCTTTCCATAAATGTTATTTCATGGATGCAAAGCCTCAGCCAGGCTTCACTTAAATTGTGTTAACACAGGGTTGCAGTGAGATGCAATGTTAACCACCCTTCAACAGAGCTAAAAGGTGTTTATTTCTGGACTTGATCCATATCTGTCTCAGCATTTTGTAGCTTGACTTGCCACATTCAGTGACATTCAATAAATACCCCAGTGAAGTGAATGTCACATAATTTCAGGATATGTTCTTGGCTCCGAGCAGCCCAGAGTACCTAAGCCTTGTCACGGCTCTGTCAAATTTCAGAGCACGACACATTTCTGTGATAGACCTTGCACAAAACCCTGCAGTGAAAGGAACTTGCTGAAACTTTCCCAGTATTTCTGCCTGATTATTTTCTGAGTTGGGGAAGCGAAAAGAGAAGTTTTCAAAATGTAGAGGAGAAGTGAGACCCAGGAATGTACAGTTTCATGACAAGGTATCTTGGCTTCAAAAACCTCAGTCTAAGCGCACCTGTGTGAGATGTATTTGTTACCTATAACTTTATATATTTTAAAGGCCAGTGCTCAAACTGCCACAAGAGAAGTGAGCTGACTTGTAGCAGTGTCACAAGAGTGGGAATCAATTCAATTCCTGGCTGGGTTCTGAGTTTTGTGATTCCAGACACAGTCTGTAGCACATGACTCATCTCATCCCTGTTTTACCAATTAACTACAAATTGCTTACCCTGATAAAGTGCCACTCAGCTCCGAGCTGAGGAAACCACATTTCAATGTCTATTGAGCAGCAATACAGGTCTCCATACTCAAACGAGGTGACAAAGCTCCCCGTACAGGCAATGCAGATCAGATCAACACCATCAATAAGGAAGATTATTTTTCCCTAACAGCATTTTAAGGTGTCCTTCCCCCCCTTTGGCTTCCCTCCAAAAGAATTTTGATCTCAGTTAGATCCTTTTATTCTTTCTGCTGATTATGGGAGGGTGTTTTGTGTGTCTTAGGGCACTGTATTCCTATTACTAGGAAAATAAATCATCTCCTGACAATTATCTTAAGATCTTTTTGAAGTTTAGCTATTTTGTGTCTCATTTTGTCATCCCTGTCAGCAGGGTCTGCAAACAAGGTCTGAATTTCAACCTCCTGCCCTGATTACCAGAAGATAAGAGCCAGTATCTCCAGATCAACAAATCTTTAGCTACTTAGCCCTGTGGAGAAGCCAAAGGAAAGCAATCATTGCAGAATCACAGATGACATAATGGCTGAAGTGCTGTAGCCATGGATTTTGCAGTTGGGATATGTGGTAACAGAGGCTGTCACTGACAGTTTTGCACTGTGTTTTCTCCTGTCCCCACCTCCTCAGCCCCACCTCTCATCTGTAGGCCACCTTTGTGCAGTGTCACCAAGTCTGAAAAAGTCCACATCATTGTGCTGCGTTCAAAGGAGTTCAAACTGAAGCTTGGATAGATTGGGGTTTGTCACCACACTCCTTGTTTGCTCTTTTGTGGCAGCCTACAGGGTAGGAGGATAAAAATTGTTATGGCAGTCATTAGGAGCTCATTAGATGTCATTAGGAGGTCAGTTGTTTTTATGGCACTTATCTCTGAATTTGTTTCACTGTGCTAATCTCCACTGTTCTAATAACGCGCATAGGGAGATAATGATATATTTTTATGAAGACAAGGTGTTAGGGTTCAGTCTACATTATCCATAGTCTAGAATAAAAAGAAGACCCAGTTGACTCCCTTATTTTTCCTTCAGGTCTGAAGTAAAACCTACCTGAAACAGTCTTATGTTGCTATATTTTGGCTCTCTTTTAACACCCAATTCTTCTTCTTAGTCTATTTTTGTCATGCTTGCCTTTCAATATCTCTTTGCAGCATTCCAGTTACATATTTGAATATTGCAAAAGCTGTGAGTAAAACATTAGTACAGGAGAACACCAGATAAAAATTCCCATTTGTGGATACAAACCTCCTCAAATTGCCATTATATATTTTGATGATTTCTTAGCCTGTGGGTGCTATCGCTATAATTTGCAGTGTATAAGTTTTAATAAGTCAATTATAAATGTAATGTATGCTGCAAATATCACCACGGTAGCAGCTTAATAAACAGAGCCCTTTTTTAATCTTATCCTCAAAACAGAGTTAATGTACCGCTCTTCTAATTTATAATCAAAATGCAAAACAAAATTCAGCTTAACAGTTATAGTGTAGCTGAGGTGTTTCATATCATTAAATTGAAATACCTGAAGGCAAACCTGTTCTCTGACTGCAAAAGGCACTAACCAGCTACGTGTGTATATCTGGATAATTCACGTATTTGTGTCTGCATATGCATGTATCTGCATTTACTTCTACCTTATCTGCATTTACTTCTACCTACATTTTCAGATAGTTAGGGAATGTATATACGCATATTCCTCTGGAGTATATGATTTCTCAGCAAGGAACAAAGTTTACAGCAGAATGAATTTGTCATATCCACATGGCTCCAACGCAGAAAAGGCATTTTGCAGAATGTATGCTGAAATCTGGTTCTTAATAAGGTACAACAAAACCCCAAGGAAACTCACTCAGAGAATCTCAGCCTTACATGAACATTATTATTATCATTTTTTCTAATTCCCACAACTGTCAGACCTATGTTCCTATAGGGTATTACAGCCATAACCTGTCTTCTCAAAATGCCCAAATTCTCTACATAGGCAATATTTCTGCCTTGGGAAAGGCCAGGTGTGAGCCTGACAGCCGAGTAGATGGAATAATAACCTTATAGAAAGCCTGAATCCTTGCTGATATCTTTCATTTGAGAGAGTTAGTCATGATGTCTACTCTATGTTATTCATCTAAGCTAGTTCTCATCAGTGCAAGAAATATTAATATTTCCAAAAGATTAATATTTTCATCTCTTCTGAGAAACCTGAAAGCTGAAGTTGCCTGGAGTGCTGATTTCTCTCCACTAATTACACAGGAATCTTTGGTGATTAATCTAAACTGCATGCTTAAAACTGAGGTTGCTGCACTCCTTTCATTCCTTCATCCACACTGTTAAAGGGATGATCTGCTACACAGCAAGTTCAGGATATTGCATGAGTAACCCTTTGTATTAAATAAATATGTTAGCTTATGGAAAATCAGATTTTCTGTTGTTCCTTTAACACTCAAGATACCTGATATTTTTTTTTCCACTGATGTCTTCTGAAAATAAAAGAAAATTATGTGGAGGCATAGTTCACATGGGATTGCTCAACCACCTTCAATGACTTCTTAGTTATTTATAACACAGGCACATGTGTATAAACAGTATTTACTGGAAGAAGTTATAGCAGAAGTTAAAACCAAAAGATGCACCATGCATTCTCCACAGAAAAGTGGAGAATGCATGGTGCATTCTTTTTTATCCCCTTTGCTTTGAGCACTGGTCCTATTCCCATTGACATGATTAGCCAGTGTCCACTTTGATTCCAGTAACATTTCGTTCTTTTCAGAGTTAATTGCACTTAAAGGACTGTGTGAGAAAATTTGAATTTGACTGAATGTAGGAAATTGTCATTTGTTATAAAGTAGAGGGAAGTGAGAGAGGTGTCACTGATTCAGGTGGTGACATGGATAAGCCCTCCAAAGACACCTGGAAAAGCTTGGTTGATTTCAGTTTCAACTTAATCCCAGGGAAAGGGCTGTACCAGGAAGAAGTAAGCAACAAAACAGTTCCAGATACCACCACTGAGCTGGATTTCCTCCCCTCAGACTGACATCTCCTAAACCCTAAATGTAGGATTCACAGAATGATTTGATTTGGAAAAGACCTTAAAGATCATGTAGTTCCAACTCCCTGATATAGAAGGGATCAGGTGATCTTATATTAGACATTCATATGTTACTTGTCAACTTCTAAGCAGATTATTTTTTTTAGAAAGTCTTTCCTTTACAAAGGGAAAAGGAGTGCTTTTAAGACAGAATTCTTGTGGTGTATTACGAGTGTCTACTTTAAGATAAGATGAATAGGAAACTGAAAAAGCCAGTTTCTCTCTTTTATGGGAGAGAGTCTGGAAAACCCTCCAGACATCAATGCCTATGCTCAATCCCTTTTCAGGGTGTAAGTTGTCATGTTCTCAGAATGCTTTCCCGTGTAATTTGTCTTGTTCAGCACAGTCAGGTACCCACATTCCCCTTTTTAGACGTCTCTGTGATGCAGAGGGACAAAGGTGTAGCCCAGCATGCCAGTGTTCTCTGGGAGTCACTAGGAAGCTGGAGGGTCCATCCCCTACCTTTGTTTTCCAGGAAATTTCCAAATTTCTAGCTCATGGATTACATCTCATTTTTGTTTGGAATGTGTTTAGAAGGTGACCACAATTTGGATGTGGGATAATTTTCCTTGTATGAAACAAAATATAAGAAAGCTGTTGGGGTTGCAGGGTCAGAGGAAATGTCCTCACTCAGAAGGCTGGCCATGAACATGACCAACACCATCTCCTTCCCATCAGCTTTCAGCATCTGAGGGAGAAACAGGACATTGGGAAGAATTTTACTCTTATTTTATCAACATAGTAGTAACACCCTTGTACCACAGGGAGTGGTTGAGCAATTTCACATCCAATGTGACTAAAATGCTAAATACTTCATGGAAGGGAGTCTCAGTTTTGGTTGGTGTCACATTGATAAATATTGACAGTCCCTGGAAGCCTTCTCAAACTGCATAAAAATAAATTGAATTGATAAAAACAAGAAATAGTTTGGATTTAGGATTTAAAATGTCAGGATAGAAAGAATTTTTTAAAATTATTTCTTCTATAGCTTCTGAAAAGATATTTTTATTTTGGGATAATTTTTTTTTAACTGCCTTTATTTCAGTTTTCCATCTGTACTCATTGAGTCTGATGAATAAAATGCATTTGAAATGCTGTCTACAGCAACCATCCACAGTATGTTAGTCTACAACAGTCACTGATGACCTGTGCTAAGCAGAAAAACCTTCTGCAGGAAGGCTGAAGAGAAAACCCCAAACAGTTCAAATCAGAAAGCATTTTCTCTGACAGACCAGAGAAATTAAATGGAGAATTAAAGGATGTCAAGAATTGCAAAATTAAAACCCATTAAAAAGTGATGTTGGGTTCAGTTGGGGTAAAACACCACCATTCTGTCCCCAATTCCCAGTTCAAAAGCCTTGGGCAGTAACCCAGGACATTCCAAGTATTGCCATCAAGCAAACCTCCAGCGAAGGCTCATTCAGTGTGTTCTGGTGAGAAGTTTTTCTTTCAAATGGAGGAAATTCTTATGAGAGCCAAGGAAATGTGCCAAGGAGCTTTATTTATTGTCAAGACTAGAGGCAAAAAGTGGGCTCACTCGAGAGAGGGTTAAATGTAGAGGTCTCTTGAGGGTCTCTATGTCTTGTCATTTTGCTTCTGAAAGTCAAAGAGCTTGAATTGCCCAGACTTTTCCTCTCATCCACTTCCTCAGCAGAAGCAGTAAGAGCAGCTCCTGAGTCCTCAGTCTAGATGATATTATTATCTTCAGCTTTAGGAAACCTTCCTGTTTTCCTTATGAAGAGATAACTTCATGCCACCTCAGTGATAATTTCTGCCTACTCAAACCAAAAAAAATAACCTACTAAAAGACAAGTGAGGATGTGCATGCCGAGACTCACAGATCATTACTTTTCCTGTCCACTCCTCTCCTCCTCTCAGCTCACCTAAAGTTTACATGGAAATCTGGAGAACTTAATAAGAGATATCAGAGATAATATTTTCCGACACTGGCAAAGCGTGCCTTGCCTTCCAGACAGGATTTCCTTAGTCTGCTCTGTTCTAGATAGGAAACCATCCTTCGGTCTGCCACTACCACTCAGGCATGACAAGGGAGAAAGGGGCATTACATAGAACATTTTCCACTGCTGTGCCGTATCTCATTTACTCTTGCTACTGAAATACACAGCCTCTAATTAGCTCGTCCGGCTCTGCCCTTTCTTTTTTAATATGAGAAGGAAAAAGGAAAAAAAGTCATTTCTAACTGACTAACATTCATTAAAACTTGTAACTATTTTGTTTATTGAAAGCAGACGGCATTTCCTCCACTTCCCAACCTGCCACTGTGTGGTATATTCACATATAAGGCATCAATAATTATACAATGCATTACAAATGAGCTTTTAAAGCCATGATGCAAATTAGGAATGTAAATGTGGCTTCTAAATTGGCTATGTTAATATGAAATATGATTCTTTCTAATAGAGTGGGAGTAAGCCCCAGCGGTATTGATCTTTTCCCTTTACTGCTTGAAACTCCCCAGTTAAGCAGCAGTGTCTTTTCACCTCCCCTCGCTGAGACTCATCTGGTCAAGTCGAACTCTTTCCTCTTATTTGCCTGTGCTGAGCCATGAGCACTAAATGAAGCGAGTAATTTGGTGCATTGTTGGGGGACACGGGAGGAGGGGGACTGGGGAAGGGGGGCAGCTGACAGTGAATGGTGTCAGCTGCAGAGGCAGCAGAAAAAGCCAACATCTTAATAAAACAGCCTCGGGCAAAATCCCATTAAAGCCTTCAGAAGCTTGTTTCCCTGCAGTTGAGCAGGTAGGCGTCGTGCACTGCGTGGCAGCCCTGAGTGCTCTCTGGGAGCCCAGTTCAAAAAAAAAAAAAACGGGGGGGGGGGAAAAATTGAGTGCTTTTTTTCACCCCCCCTCCCCTCCCTTTCCACCCCCCTGATCTAAATCATCCACCAGCCTCTGCTCCTCAGAGTCATTTGCAAGGCAGAGAGAGAGGGAGGGAGGGCGAGGGAGCACGGAGAGCGCGTGTGTGCCTTGATGTGCAGGGCCTAAGTGCCTATGCAGTGGCAGGAGATGCTGGTGAGCGCTGCTCGCCCATTATCGCTCCAGCGCAGACCTCAGGCTGACCTTTGGAGAGCAGAGGGAACAGGGGGACATGGGCAGAATGACAATGAGGGGACAGGGCACCGCTCACCGCTCACCGCAGCCGCCAACCTGAGCGCGGCAGCACCTCTGGCCTGGCGAGATGGGACTGTGGAAGGCTGAGAACAATGGGAGAGGATAAAACTCTCCCCCAAATCTCTGCTGGTCTAGAATTAATTCCTGCTGAGGGTTTGTGAGGAAAAAACATCCCATGTATGTTTCACCTGAGTGAGCAGCGGGTGGACATAATTCAGACACCACAGTGGACAGGACAGGACAAGCACAGAGACACAGGGAGATGCCCATGTCCTTCAGCAGTCACGGCTACAATAAGCAAAAAGACCCAGACATAATTAAAATACATGATTAATTTTTTTTTCCAATTCCTTTTCAGCCTGGAGGTGCCTCCTCAGTGCCACACACATCTTTTGCTTGATGATGCTCCTTTTTCATAGGTGAGTTGTGGGTCTATGGACTTCTGGAGCATTTCTAGACACTTTACACTCAAGTTTAAATTGTAGAGGTCTGGTGGATATTGACAGTTCAATGCACAGGGAGGAACAACTCTGCCTGACTCACACCATCATGCAGCTGATCTGACTCTAATAAAGCATGGCAGCTTCCTAAATAGATGAGGATGCACTTTGTACATTTGAAAGACCAGTCAGGTCTCTTAAGAGAATAGTCTGCTTTGGCTCAAGATCACTGTACCTCTGCATTGTATATTTAATGTTTGATGGGTGTCTGTCTAGAAAAAAATTGTGGCTTTCTTAAGTTAAATCAATTTTATCTGTTCTGTCAAAACCATTTGGGCTTATGAATGACCCTGTGCTGAAAGAATATGCTCAATCATCTGGAACTTGGTGCAGCAGCTTTTGTTCAGCTATCAATCATTTCTGCTGAGGGCAAGGAAACAGGAATTCTGCTTGGCTCTTATTTTAGTCAAAAACTACAGTTAAATCTGTACATGCTCTGACTTTCCTCTCTTACTTGAGAGTAAGAGCCAAGCTTTTGCTTCATCCAGCCTCTGCCATAGGTTCATTCAGGCAAGTACCAGAAGGAATAATAAGATTTCCGGCAAGGAGAAGACTCATTCCATTATGGCTAAATTGCTTTGGTTTAGCCATCACCATGAGACCAAATTTAGCCACCAACTGGGTACATTTCTACAGCAGGAGCTTCTCTACATTTCAGTTTTTCCCTGGAGCTCAGCTAGAAAAGTCTCAAATCATTCTTGTACTCTCAATTCCTACTTCTTTTTTCCCTCTGTTCTTTTCCGTCTTTATTCACTCTTTATCAATTCCTCATTTTCCCCATTTCCTTGCCTTGCTCACTTTTCATTTTAAAATCTGTCTTTCTACTCTGGCAAGTCCCACAGCATTTTCCAGCCTGCAGTTTTAAAGTTTGATTCCCCCACGAGTGCACATCCACTGGCAGAAGTTGAACGAATGGGATTATTCCCTCACCTCTGAAATGCAGCCACTTCTGAGGTAGAGCACTGCAGCCCCTCTGTCTTCAACATGTGCCTTGGGTCTCTGGAGAGGGAGTGAAGGATAACCTTTTCACCTGAAAGTACCTTTTTTAGGTAAGCTGAATATAACTTGGAATCAAGCCAGAATACCACAGTTAACACTTCTTTCTGAGCATAGCTTGGGATTGTGACCAGAAATGTCAGAACATTCCTTTGATGTCTCTCTATTGCACCTGCAAATGGAAGTTGCAGAAGTTCCATCTTTCTCTTATACGTATGTGTGTAAATTGTAACTGTGTTTATGTGTGTATGTGAGTGTACACTCCCAGATTTTGGAAGCAGAGCCCTCAGGAAAGACAAACAGAAGCCAACAACCAGCGGGAAATATTTCCACAATGGTAATTTTTTTAGTTCATTAATGTTCCAGTGGATCTCATCATATTTGCAATGCTTTTTTATACCTCTGAGGAAAAAAAAAAAGCATGGTCTAGCCCCAGACAGGGCTTCCTTTTCACAATGTTCTGCACTGAGATACTGCTATTCTGATGATGTGGCTGTTGGCACACAATGCTTCCATCTTCTCTTTTGGGCTTTTTTGCTGGTCATGGATTGATTCTGCAATTCAGACTGGCTAAAACTCACTTAAATATCAATAAATCTGTCCTCCATGTCATTTGTATACACCTAATTCCTTTGCCCTTATCCAAGCTCCCTGGATCAGTTACTTTGTCAACATGCATGTGTTCAGAAGTTCAGCTTCAGAGAGAATTTTTCTGCCTCCTACCTGCAGCTTCACCTTGGCCAAGACAACAAGATGAAGTCCTTCAAGTTTACAGAAGGGACCATGAAAGGGTCAAGAATGAGGTCAACTCAGAGAAGACCCACCTTAGATCTCAAGACTGGATGCCTCACTTGGATTAAAAGATGCCATTTCCATGTCTTGTACTGTCTGGCTAAATCTTGTGATCAGGTCACTATCTGATGCATTTCCTTGAGTCACACTGATGAAAAAAATGCAACCTTTGAGGTCTTACAACTTTGCCTGCAATTTTATGCTGAAGTGTTGTTGGCTGAATCAAAGCAAAATATCTCCAGATCTGGCTTTCCAAATGCACATAGAGAGAGAGCCTAGTTTTTTGGGGGGAGCAGAAGTTACCTTTAAATAGGAAACATCAGCAGTAAGATTGTGACTATTGATTTTTTAAATGAGTAAGAACATTGAAATTCTGGATTTCTGACCTAGCTCCAAGAACCAGGAACATCCTAGCATATTTTTCCAGGTTGTTTTTTTATTTTTTTATTTTTTTTTTACAATATTGCATAAAGAGTAGAGAAGTAAATATATCTTTGGTATGTCCATTGGATGACTTTTAGATTAAACTCACTTGTCTAGTTCATTTGGTTGAGTTGAGGGTACAGAGCCTCATTTTTCCTTAGATCTGTCAAAAACACCCTTGTGTGTCTGTGTGCAAATGCATAAATACATGTGCATGCAAAAATATGTAATGGCCTGTCTGTTCTGTGTTTGTACACGTTTGAATCAGGTGTAAACACCAAAGCAGCGACGCTGCATTTGCATATTCAGGTGCACTCATTTCTTGTAAAGCCACCAAAACCCCTCCTCTGTGTCTGAGTTCTTGCTTCCACACTGACATGCATAAGAGCACATCCTTTTCCTCCTGTTTTCCCTTGTCAGAACACTTTAAAAAAAGCATTGGTATTTGGTACTCCATCCTGGTGGAGAACTTAAATCTACAGTGCTATATTTTTTCTTTCCTTTTATTTTTTTAAAGTGTAATCAATGAAGAGAAGCAGTTCCAATTTTCTTCAACTCTTTATGTTAAATCCTGAGATGATTTCTTTGAAGTGTCCATACTGAGGTGTCTCTCAAGTGTGTTGTCCCTCACTGAGTTACCACCAGGGTTCTGTATTTGAGGAAGGTGTAACAAAGAATTAGTCCAGCTCAGTCCTGACCCACCAGAGATGTGAGAAGGAGCTGAACCATGATTATGTGCTCTCTGACTGAGCTACAGATATTAAAACCACAAATTAATTGTCAGGTTGCATAAAGAAATAAATACCTCAAATAAAACTTACCTGCATCACAAATACTAAGTATTTCATTTTCTACATGAATTTTAAGTACATTTTTCCATGGTCTATTTCCACTGAAGTCAAAAGTAAATCTTTCACACTCCTCTGTATTTCTAATCATGTGAATAATCCCATTGAATTCACAGGATGTATGTGAGCAAATATTTAAGCTTCTACATGCACTTTCTTAGCAGGATCAAAGCCTAAGGTCAAATCTCATTTCCAAAAAGCTTCTTGCCTTGAAAATCAAAGCAGATTTAGTATAAAAGAAATTCTCATTATTGCCTTCTCTTTCCATTCAGTCATGAAATAACCCATGTGTCTTGGAAAAGAAGAGTTATTGGGCATAGAAGGCTTCCAGAAGAAGGAAGATGAGGAGCACAGGCCTGTATGAGATCCTGTTTGTCTCAAGACAATACAATGAATATGTGATTTATTAATAATGGCGTTAAATATTATATTTTAAAGATATATACCTACAAACACTTAATGAAAACATTTTTCTACTGTACCTCATTTGTTTTTCTGTCTTTAAGATGTCACCTTAAGCTGATGCTCTAAAAGAAGTAGTTCTGTTCTGAAAATGCTCAATATTTGAGCCAAATTTATATTGTCATATTAATCTCCTGCCTTCCATATATTTTATTTTTTCCAAAAAAGGCCTGTGAAAACTCTTTCATGATTCCGGCACCTGAGCTTCCTGGTATGAAGGTTGCACAGGAAGGAACTGTTCTCACCATTCTCAAGTTGCATCAGCCTTGGGGCTTATACCTGCAGGTCACTGCTTTGCTAGTAAATTAGTGTCAGGACAATAGAATCAGATGCCAAAATTAACTGTTTGTAGAAATAAATAATTAGAGCAGTCCTTGACATCTTTTGGGGTGGGCCAGCTTGCACTCACCCCCTTCAAACAGTGAGTACTGTGGTTGATCTCAGCACCATTGCAGAGGGGCAGAAGGATGAGACCAGTCTGGTTTGAAAGATATAAGACATTACTAAACATGGCCAGAGAGGAGTCTCTGGTAGTTTCAGTTTAATAGGAGAGACTCTGCCTTAAATTCCATCAAAATGCATTGACGTATCCTCAGACTGCCTGCCAGAGGGGGCTTTGCCTCCACTGCTCCCAAATGCTGCTCAAACCCCATGTGCAACTCAGATCCCAGCCCTCTCTTTCCCAGGAAAGCTCCAGGGTGGATTTTGAGGACAGACAGAATTGCAGGAGTCTCTGGATACCACATGGATGCAAAGACATTTACATAAATATGGCCTCATCTAGAATGGAATTTGAGAGTGCAACCATGACTCAAACAAATAGAAGGAAAATGAAAAACTATTTTGGCATTTACATTTGGTTTGTGTACAGGGGGTGTTGGAACGAGGAAAATAACTGCAACTGAATTCATAAAGTCAAACAGCATTTTGTTGGGGTGTTTTTCTGGTTGTAGGCACACTAAGCACTTGAATTAATATCCTCCACTGAACAATATCTATACAGTTACCATAGAGTAATTTTGTCTCCAGGTTAGTTAGGAGTAATTCTATTTTGGTTTATAAAGCCAATGGAGCACGACATTGACACAGGATAGTGGTCTCCCACTGCTACCTCGTTTAAGCAATCAAGCAAAAAATAAAGCACATGTTACACCTTGTAATGTATTTCTCATTCTTGTATCCTTACACTATTTTCATTGTCATAATGATCCAATATGTCCTTATCTGCTTGGACTTTTTATATAAGTTAGCTTCTCTCTAAGGTTTACAAGTTAATAATTTAACCGACAGCCATGTACTGTATATTATTTTTTCACCCAGAAGCACAGACTTCCTGAGTTACAGTCCACAGAAGATACTTCAGCTACAAGAGAAATGGCCTACATCTGACAGCAAACTTGGGCTGCTGTTCCGTGTAGCCTGCCTGCTCCCTGCTGTGTTGGGTGAGCCTCACTCGCTGTGCTCTTCTCAAAAGAGTGACTTCCACTGACTGATTGTGACACACAGAGAGCAGGAAGGCACCTGAGGCTGGTGTTAAGCAGGGTTCTGGGGAAACAGCACGTGACTCTCGTAGGAAATGAGAAATAGTATCAGCCCTTCTCCCACTCGACTGAAAAAATGTGAGGGCGGGTTTATACTTAAAGTATTTGATGCAGATCAAAATGAGTGTGCTGAATCCTTGGTTTAGCCCTGGGAGATTTTGGGTGAGAGACTTTGCTTCAGAAGCACTTAGGGTGATGCTGAAACATGCCAAAACCTATGAAATTTCTAAAAGGCCTAAAAATTTTCTAAAAGCCTAAAAGCCGTTATGAGTTATGGTGCTTATTAGTTCTGTTTTGCTTTATTACCATTAAGAAATAATTGCAAGGTGCAAAAAAGAGTATTTTCCTCTCTGATTTTTCTAGCTAGATGGAAAACGTCATTGCTGACACTCTTTGTGCTGTTACACGTTCATGTTAATCTCTCATAAACAGCTCAGACAGGTGCTGCTGAGGCAGTATAACCAAATAAGAGGAATCCATATTCACAGTCTCAAAGCAAAGATGTGGACTCTCAAGTTAAGTTTCTTGAACATCAATGCCTCTAATGAGATTCTAAATATCTTACAGTGTTCTACCTCTCCTCCACCCGTCAGTGCAGAAGGGTATAAAACTCATCTCTGTCCTGCATCATGGCTGCCACCCCATGCTGGTGTTTCAACTATCCTTGATCTTTTCAAATGGCACCAAATGTCAGTGCAGAGTCAGTCCTTGGTGTACTCTCAATTTTTTCTTTAGTAAAGACAGTTAGACTGAACCTTTTCCTGAACTTTTAATATCATTTGCCTTTGTTACTCTCTGCTGGTGGTGTCGCGAATGTGTCATCATTTCATAGATGGTTTTAAAAGGTGTTTAGGGCTGTATCTCCTAAAACCTTTAGGAGAATAAAGTTACAGAATTTTGCTATGAGGGTGCTGAGACCCTGGCACAGGTTGCCCAGAGAAGCTGTGGCTGCCCCTGGATATCTGGAAGTGTTCCAGGTCAGGTTGGACAGGGCTTGGAGCAACCTGGGATCTTAGAAGGTGTTCCTGCCCGTGGCAGAGGGTGGAATGAGATGGTCTTTAAGGTCCCTTCCAACCCAAACCATTCTGTGATGCTTGCCCTACTCTGTGGTACAGTGGCAATAGCAGTAGATACACTGCTGGAATTAAATTTTTTAGCTTGGAGTGAATTGGGGAACCTTGGAAGTCTGAAAGGTCATTTGAAGTTCTGTGCTGTAAATTGAATGAACTTTTGTTTTGCTTTTTATACACTACATTGCATGTGACCAGAACTCTTGAGGAGGGGAGAGAGAAGGCTGATGAAACACTAACTCATTACAAGCTGCATTTTTGTTTCAGTAGGAAATAGAAGAGGCAAATTTCAGTTCTCCAAGTCCAGTCTGCAAAATTCTTATTCCTTTAAGCTGCACTAGGATGTGAGGAGTGCATGGGAATTAAAAATCTGATATAACTTCAGAAATGCTCCTTCTTTGAAGAAGCGTCTCATTCTGAAGATCATCCAAGATTCCTTGAAACCTAAACTGTTCCATGATTAAATTATTTTTCTTTCTTGACTTATGGGAGCCCCATAGTGAATTAGCATATATGTGGTACTGATGATCTAGAGACTGAGTGTAGAAACAAAACAAAGAGTCAGTCAAATTAATTGCAGCATTTAGATGAAGAAAAAATCCTTTGTCAGGTTCACTGTTTTCTTTGTACATCTACAACAGAATTGCCATAATTTGATCCCTTTTTCAGCCAAGAGCTCAATGGAGGTCAATGTAACTCCAAGCTGCATTACAAGGGTTTTAACTCAGTTTCCAAGGCTAACTAAACATGCAAGTCACAGACTCTCGATTTTTTACTGAGAAACCCAAGATTTTTTTTTCCTCTTTCAGAAGCCAGGACACTAATCCGGGAAAAAGAAAAAAAAAGTATTGATCCCGTACCTATTAATTTAAAAATACGTGGGTTTGAACTCAAGCTGGCTTTGAGGAAGCTGTAATGAATACCAGTCACGATCCAGCATACTTTACTTCTTTTGACTAATGCCCTTTTCCATAGGAACTGTGAAAGGGAAAAAAATATCTTCTTTTGCGGTTATTCTTTCTTATTTATATACACACTCTGGGGCAAATGACTTTCCTGTCACTGGAGGGACATCAAAAAGGAAAGCAGTTGCAAATTTCTCACAGAACTGAACTTCCTGGAATACTTTACTTGGCTTCCAGAAAATATTATTTAAAAAAGTGGTTTCTTAGTTTCACTTGCTCCTTGAGGCAGGTGGAACTGAGAAATAGCTAACGGGTGGTTCCATAACTAAAGAATTGTCTAGAGTATTTTATCTTGATTTTTTAAAGCATTCAGATCTGTATTTTCAGACTCATTTGGTATTAGTTGAACTTCCTGCTGATATTTATATATATTTTTTTAATTCCCTGCTTGAAACAACATTAGTGAGACTCATTTCCAAGAAGGTATTAAAGCTTCATTTTTTGTGTGTGGAGTATTTCGAGACCAATATTTTGAGTTCATCAGAATATCTTAAGTTCACAAGTGGTTTGTGTTTAGATGTGTTTGGCTTATTACTAATTTCTATTCATAATCTGGGGATGGGAGAGGGATTTTAATTTATTTCTATTTCATCCCTTTTGTATTAATCTAAAGTAATACAATCTAAAAATGTAATTAATTCAGCATCAATTGTATGATAGTTGAAGTGGTGAAAATCCATTCAATACTGGTTATAATAGATCACCAGCTAATTTTCTGAGAGTCTTCCCCCAAAAACTCTTATAAAGTTAATGCTAGGTAGAAAATTACAATATTAAACAGTGTCAGTGAAAAATACTAAGACATAATCATTTTATCTCATAGATTGAAACATAATTTCAGGCAAAACCTCCTCCTCTGTTACTAAGCTTTAGTTTAAAAAAAAATAAATGTTCTGATTGGATTTACCCTTTGGATCAGATCATAAAGTATTAAAAACTTACTTCTTAGTAAGTGGTGGTGGGATTTCTGTACCTTCTTAGAAGGTAAAATCCAACTCTTTTACCAAATAGGATTGCACAGCCTACCCAAGACTTAAGAGTAAGTTTGGACTTTTGTATTTGGATCATATAATAAGGTTTTTGTGCAGCCCCCTGAAAAGTTTGGGGTTATCTATTGTCTCACTTCAATAGAGTTTGAATATACCTTATCCCGTCTTTTTTTCACCAATAATTTCAGCCTTGCCCTAGGCCAGCAGACCACCTTCAAATAATTTTTGGCTTCAGTGTCCAAGTGAGGGAAAAGGAAGAGTTATTTCTGGCTTAATAGTTTACTGGCTATGTGTGTATATATATATAAATATAAATAAATATAAATATATATATACACACTGCACTAGAATAGTGGCTTCATGCAGTTGAGTGAAGTCTTTTCTCAGCTATTGAAATTTGAATCTCCCTACCTAAGAGTATTCTTATCAAAGTCATTCCTTCTGCTAGGGAGTTTAACTCTCCTTGCAGACCCTGTTTCTGAGTGGCAGAGAGTGTTTTCTCCAACAGATCCAAAATGCGCTGTGAATGGTCAAAGTTGTTGGGGAAGATGAAATAGGAAAGCCTTATAGATATGATTACCTTGCAAAAGATGCTGAAATTATGGAAAGTATAATCGAAATTGAGATGAAGACAAGGTTTGAGTTAAAGACTAACTAAGAAACAATGGTATAGCTGGCTGAAGGTAATCCTCCTTCTTGATAGAACAGTGCCCTCTGCCTAGGCAGGTCCAAAGGTCAGAACAAACCATGCCTACCTGGTAAAAGATTCCCAAAAGCAGTTTTTTAAGGTTTAAAATATAACCCTGTATGGTAATGCGATAATTCTTATAGGTTGCATGCAAATATTGTAGAGTTTGTAACTTGTTTCAGATTGGTTAAAGAGAATTAGAATATTCAACAGAGAAGATGGTTTATTGTATTGTAAATGGCAAATCACTCTCTTTTTGCTCTCTCTTTTTACCTCTTTCTCTCTCTTTCTCTGGCCTGCTTTGAGCTGCGTCTTGCAGCCCAGCAGCCTCTCACACCCACGCTCTTTCACAATAAACTCCCATGCTCTAAACCCATCTTTAGAGATCTCTCATTTCGATTTTACCCTCATAACCAAGTCCCACAGAGTTAAATCCTACACAAATTGTTGACTAAAATTTATTACATGAATACAGTGTAATTCTCTTTCCTCAGTGAAAGTCCTTCACAAAGGCTTTTAAGAGCATCTGTCAAGAAGAAGTGAGTCAGAGTCAGTACAAGGGGTTTGGAATTAAGCTGTGGTATTTCTAACAGCAATTATTCTTCATTGATAACTTTTTCCCAGTGAGGGTGCTGAGAACCTGGCACAGGGTGCCCAGAGAAGCTGTGGTTGCCTCATCCCTGGAAGAGTCCCAGATTGGATGAGATTTGGAGCAACCTGGGATACGGGAAGGTGCCCCTGCCCATGACATTGGACCACATGGTCTTTAACTCCCTTCCAACTCAAACTGTTCTATTGATTCTGTGGAGTTGAACTTCTGTGTGTGTGACTTAATTTCACTGAGTGCCATCATGCTACTCCCAGATAGTAAAAAATCCCACATGGTTTACTACACCTTCAGTGCTCCGCTGTAAGTGTTGCCACAGCACTCACTGTACACACAAAATACACTACATTAGTGCACTTACATTTGCATTCAGGACAAACCACTAGTTCTAACCTAGTTTCCTTATCAGTGTTACAGACCTCTAGTGTGACTACAGCAGTATCCTGCCCTTGCCTTCACCTTACACAAAAACCACCCTCTAATTTGATAAAAACCCACACGTTTATTTTAGATTGCCAGACAAATTTTACTGGAAGCTGTTGCAAAGGGGGAAGAGGGGGTTTCTTTACAAGGGTTACAAGCTGCCAGACAGCAGAAATTCAGTTTTGGTCCCTAAGATGCTGGAGCAATTGAGCCAGGCTCGAATCTCTCTAAGGCATCGCAGCAACGATGTAAATATGAGAAGCCACAAAGGTGACCTAGAGTTGCCTTCCTCCTCCCATCTCTGGGGTGAAAAATTTTCCGCCGTTGCCTCTAGATGTGGTTTCTGCCAACCCTCTCTCCATTTTCATCTTTGCCTACAGAAGTCTCCGTGGAGGCTGGTAGAAAGGGATGGCTGGGCACTGAGAACTTGTCATATTTACTACTTTATCCTCTACCAGTCTGCAGGGGGAAAAAAAGTTGCTGTGAAAGGTGAATAGATGGAGTGGGAAAGTGTCTGACTTTGGAAAGGAACATTTAGTACAGAGACTTTCAGACTTTATAAAATTTTAGCTACAGCTCTCTTCTCCTCCCCATACACAGACAAAACCCAGCCAGTGCCTCTACCAACCTTTCAGAACCTTTTTGTGGCTTGAGGCTAATTGCAGCTCTGCATTCTGGGAAATACAGAGGGTATCCTAGCCATTGAAACCAAGTCTTAATTTGGACCCATGTTCCCTCCTTATTAAACTGCTGGTAATTTGGTAGATGAGAGGGCTGCTCCTGCGAGCAAGAGACACGGCCCCCTCTCCATCCTCTTATACTACAAAGCTTGCATTTTTCATCGTGGATTAGCAAGTCTAGACATCCTATAAAATGTCAATGAACGTATGGATCTTCAGTGTGCATTTCTCAGGAGGGCTCTGCTTGTTTGCAATGCTGCTCTCTCAGCCCGATCAATACAGCCACAACAGCCTTTTGCATTTTCTGCCAGAAAACAGAGCCCTACTCATTGGATTTTTTATTTTTTCTTCTCCCTTCCAAGGCAGTTAATGAAATAGTGGAGGTAGAGAAAACCAAGGGTGGGCGGGGAGTTGGATCGCATGCCGAGCATTCAGGGAAGTTGTGAATAAAGTGTTTTATTTTAATTATTATTACTAACCACGGAGGCACGATAAGAATTATCAGGAGAAAAATCATACCTCAGGGGCGAGACAAGGAGTGGGGAAGAGAAGGGAAAGGAGGAGCAGCTGAGAGCGAGAACCCCCACGGGATGTGATTATCTCCTGATAACAACATCCCCAGACTTATTGCTATTATGAAATTTCATTTTTCCATTTTTTTTATATACACAGATACATACATAAATTATTTAGGTGAAGTATTTCAATTCCCTGCAAGCCGCGAGTTTGCATTAAAATGCTTCAACTGTGAGATTCTCAGGTATATTAATTTCCACTCTTTGAGGATGTTGAGCAGTCCATCAGAACAAGCTCTTCATCCTCAGCTGTTTTATGATATTATTACAATGTATTTTACTTGGGGAATGGTGGGTGGAACAAGTTTTCAGAGAAATAGACTTGTTTGGGTTCCATTTGGTTGCTGGAGGGGAAAACTCCACATAAAACAACTCTGGCTGTTCAGTAAGGCTTCCTGATTTCTTATTATTATTTTTTCCCCAGCACAGTTCTATTCTCCTCTCCTTTTTAGAAGTCCCAAGTCCCCTCCCCATCTACTTTAATAATGGCAAGGGGGGATGGCAGTCACAAGGCACAGGGACCTCGAGGACTGTATTCAGCTGTGTGTTTTGTATGTTGAGGTTTCTAGCAATTATATATAAAAATGGGGAAGGGTTTATTCTGTTACTGAAATCAATTTCACAATTTCATTTGTGATTTAGAAATTTTTGGAGCTGAAAGATACATTCAAAATCCACCTTGTCTTTTTTAGACTGACTGAAATTATGTTAACTTATTTCTAATTAAAAAAAATTCTAGAAGCTTTTATTTCAATTTAAGGCCCTGATTACAGCTTAAAAATGCCATTTTTTATTAAAGGTCATAGAATCACAGAATAATTTGGGTTGGAAGGGACCTTAAAGATCATTTCATTCCAGGCCTCTGCCTTGGGAAGGGACACCTTCACTAGAGCAGATTCCTCAGGAGTCACTGCAAATCAGAAGGATCACTTTGCTCATTGGATCAGCCTTAAAGCCCTTTGGATGTATGAAAAAAATCTGTAGCGACTTTGACATGAGGGCTTGGTGGCAGTCATGTAAGAAGGTGGAGAATATTTTTCTTCCCCGTTAAGTTCACAAATTGCTTTAATAATTCCTTTGTTTGGTTGTTTTGGTTTTTTTGTATTTTCAAAAATTAAATATCAGGTTAAAACTGTGGAGTTTAATGTGGGCCAAAACCTCTGGTTCATAGAACACCCAAGATGCTGCACAGGATCCAGTGAGCGAAATCATTTCCCATAAAGTTTGGCATTCTTTTTCTCTTTTTTTGTCCACATGTTCTTTGAACTATTCCCTTTTCTAAATTATTCTCTATGGAATTATGTGGGAAACTAACAGAAAGATTTGGGGGAAGATATTATACTAAGCCAACATAGAGTTTAGGGGAATTTTGAGCCAGTATAAAAAGACATTTAATACTCTTAAATCTATGGTTATGTTTTTGACATGGTCTCTTTCTGTTTCATATCAGAATAAGTGAGAGCCTGGGAGTGTAATTTTCTGTTTCAGCTTGTTGTCTGATAAGGCTTCGACAATTACGTTTTGCTATTAAATGATTTGCAAAAGGGAAAATTCAGACTGGGAAATAGAAATTCTACACTCTGATGAAGACAATATTGATTCTTACTTCCATTTCTGTGTTTGCTGTAATTTCACTGCTTGATTTGTGTGCTGTTTTGATGCTTTTTTATCTCTGCTGACATCTCTGGAGCAACTCCTGATACACATTTGTTCAGGCAAAATCCCAATCAGCCCTGCAGAACTCATCTAATTGTTTCCCTTCACTAATGTAGCACACAGGCATAAAAAGTGAGCTGAAGACAATGTTTTCTGTGCTTTTTTAATCTACTTGAAGCATTTTCTGAGAAAGGAACCCAATGCTATTCCACTTTCAGTTAAATGAATGTCTTCTCTCATCTGTAGAGATCACAATGCAATTGCAACCTACAGAGTCACTGATCTTAGTTGCTCTGACATCATGAAGAAAATCTTACACCACTAAAAAATACCTTATTTAACTCAGTTGAATGGAATATTTATTAAGCCCTAGGTGATGCTCTAGCTCAGGATTAGTATCACAAGCCTGATGGGGTATGTACAGACAAAGCAAAAAGAAATAAAAGTTTAAAAATAAACACATATATACATACACATATATGTGTACGTATATAAATAAATATATATACACACATTTATATATGTACACTCAGGAATAAAGTTGCAGAGGATTCAAGATTCCAGGAATCTCCATAATTTTGTATAAGAAGGGAGAAGGCCAAGCTTCTGAAACCCAATCTGGATACTTGCAGAGCAGTTCCCCCTCTGCCTGTGAGCCTCAGAGAGTTCTGCAGCAGAAGGGTGATACAATGAATGCTTTTCCAAAGGTGACCTGCTCTGACTTGTTCCAACTGATGCTGAGGGGTCTTGTTTAAAAGGCAGCAATAATACTTAGAAAAAAAAAAATAAAACCTTAAGGGTTCTATGCAAATTTAATCGTAAGAGATTTAAGAACATGATGTGTTTTGATGGAAGCCCTAGCAGACACACCAAACAGGTACATAGTCATGTATCACAGAATCACAGAACCCTTTTGGTTGCACAAGACGTCTGAGATCATTGAGTCCAAACTTTAAAAGTTGGAGTAATGTAAGTACTAAATGTGCTATTATTTTAAGTATCAATACTTTGCTTTGTTGGAGCACATAAATACTCAGTCCAAACAAAAAAGACGTGATATAATTTTGCCTCTTTAAAAAGTTTTCAAGACAATTTGAAGCTGGACAGTGGAATGTTGTGACCATAGACTTCTTTCCTTAAGAGGGTGTAGCTAATTTTCAGCAGGACAGGGATGCAGTACACAGAGTTCAAAGGAATGCCACAAAACGGATCCATGGGTTGGAAAACAAGCTCTGCGATACCAGGCTTAAGGAGCTCAACCCAGATTATCAAAGGGAGAGTGGAGAGGTGAGCTGATCACTGTGTAAGGTACTTAGAAATGTTTGATAGCAGGGAGCTTGTCATCCCTGCTAACAAGGGCATAACAACATCCAATGTCTGGAAGATGAAGTTTACATATACACAGTTTATTTAACTAAGATGGAATTCCCTGGAACTGAGAGGATGTGGCTTAGTGGCACCTGACCAGTGCAGATGCACTTGGCATTTGGGTTTTTTTTTCAAGTGTAATTTGACTTCCGTTCACCTGCATATTTTGATTTAGGTGTTGGAATAATTATCTGGTCTGTGTCTGCAGCAGCAGCAGGAGGAATCCAAAAGCCTTGCTTCAAGTACCTGGAGGGAATCCATGGTGATATGTCTTGCATGTTCAGGAAGAACACAGTCTATATTTAGGCAATGTTTACAATTCCATTTCATGTTTCTGAATTTTAGCCTGATATTGGTTGAGAGAGAATTTTCTTTGAGGGAATATCTTGTCTGTTGATGATTTGCCTTCCTCTGATATGTAAGAGGCTGTTTGCAACTGGAAATAGGATATAAAAGAAAAATTTATTTTGATCCCTGTTCTCTTCATGCTTGCCGTCTACACTGAGCTGGATATTTTGAGTCAGATTTGTTCAGTTCCTGTCAGTTCTTCAAGGACCTGGCCTCCCTCAAGTCTGTGGGATTTTTAGCACTTAAACTCTTCTCCCAACACATTTTGCCTTCCGCTTGTCTGTGTTGAATTTCATCTGCCATTGTGTTGCCCAATTACCTACAGTAGTTCAGTTAGGTCCATCTGGAGTTCCTACCAATCCTCTTGGGCCCAGATAACCTAAATAATTTTATGTCTGTGTCATAATAGCCATAAAATAATTCTGTGTCAGAACAATTTTGTAAATTGGTGTTTCAACATTTGTCCTGAGTGCAGCTGAACAAAACCCTTTGTGTATAGCTCCAGTCTTTGCGCCTCAAGGACTCCCCTATTATACACCTGTTCTTGACAGATTGAGGCCTAAAACAGGAGAGCTTAGTCACATATTAACCAGCAGGAAGAAAGTCTCTCCTTTTTATTAATGCCTGCCTATGAGTTCAGTGTTTGGAATTCAGTCCTACCTATAAATCAACATCAGAGACTACAACCCAGTGTGTTCAAGAGCTTTGTTTAAACATCAAAAGAAGAACACAGACAAGCGCTATGGTAGAAATATAACTAATCACTTGCAAATACATCTTTCCTGTCAGTAGGAGCTTAACCTTTTTGTTTAATGTTGCTGCAGGAAAATGCACTTATTTACAGTCTATCTATTTTCTTTAAAGCAATAGACGGGTTTGCTATGAAAAATGATGATATTTATTACGGCTATAATACAAAGAGGACTTTAGAAGTGTTCAGTTGCAGGAAGATTTATGGAATCTTGGGAATTTCAAGGCTCCACAATGATTAATAAGAACAGGAATTACTGAGATTGCTGAATGTGTTTGGCCAGCCCATCGCGTGATAAAACGACAGTTTACTAAAAAGGAGAAATATAT
This sequence comes from Petroica traversi, assembly GCA_025920805.1. Classification (NCBI taxonomy): domain Eukaryota; kingdom Metazoa; phylum Chordata; class Aves; order Passeriformes; family Petroicidae; genus Petroica; species Petroica traversi. The sequence goes on along the minus strand of JAHLSL010000038.1, from coordinate 14,039,769 downwards.
GTAGGGCTTTAGCTTATTTGTTGACTAGTAATGAACACAACATGATTGCATGTGGCACATTGATTAGATCAAATTAACTTCACACTCTTCTTAGCTCATAGGGGACTCCACTAGGATTTAGCCATAGTGTGCAGAAAATCCTAGAATCTATAGACCATTCCCTTTAATTTGAATGCTGCAGATTATGGATGAAAGATTGGTCACTTCTAGGATTTAAGACTTCAAAGGAAAGGAAAATAAAGAGAGACACAGAGGGGAAAAATACAAACAAAGAGCTCTTGTGAGAAAGGAGTGGAAATGCAGACTCCTACAAGATGTGGGGTTGGGTTCGATAGAGCTCCTGAATCTGATTTTCCACTTATTCACACAAACTCCACCGAACTCAATGGCATTACTCCTCTTTTACACATTGGGAAGGGAAAGCAGAATCCACCCCATTTTTCTACTGTAGCATAGTTCATTGCCAGCAAACACACAAACGCAAAAGATCACAACATTCCTGGTTTGCTTTCATCTTTTGGGCTTGATGGTGTTTCAGTCAATACAAGTTTGCCATTGATCAGCAGCACGCGCTTTGTCAGCGGGATCAGGACCTCTGTATTCCTTGTAATCTGTTTTGTAGATAACAAAAAGTGCTCTTCCCAAATGTGTGGGCTCTAATGGAAAAGTAAATGAAAAAAAAAATGGTAGTACATTGGGTACAGGACCTTCCTTCAGATGATATAAGTTTTCTTAGCTCTCTCCAGATACAAACCTTCATGTGGGATTGGCCAGCTCCAGAGTATTCAGCCCCAAGAGGGAAATTCTGGATTGTGTTGCACTGCCCTGCCCACCTAGGAAATCCAAGATCTCAGTGTCTGTGGGGCTTTAACCCCTCTAGGAAGCTGCTCGTTCATCTCCCCCTGGTTCAATGAGGGAAAGAATCAGAGGGGTAAAAATGAATCCTCTTACTGGACAAAATAAATACAGTTTTATGGGTAAAGCAAAAGCTGTGGGGACAAGCAAAGCAAAACAAGGAATTAATTGCTCACTTCCCATGGGCAGGCAGGTGTTCAGCCATGTCCAGGGAACAAGACTGGACTGTCTTGTTGTCTGCTTGAGGAGACAAATGCCATGAAGCTGAACATTCCCTGCCCTTCCTCTTTCTTCCCAGCAGCTTTAACTGCCAACCATGACATCATCTGCTCTGGAATACCCCTTTGGCCCATTGAGGTCATCTCTGTCCCCGTCCAACTCCTTGTGCACCCCCAGCCTCTTCTCTGTGGGGTGGGTGAGGAAAAGAAAAGTGCTGACTCTGTGCAAGGCCTGTTTGGTAACAGCAAAAACATCCTTGTGTTATCAACTCTATTTCCTGCACAAATCCCAGACACAGCCCTGGCTACTGAGAAGAACTTTACCCCAGGCAAAGCCAGCACAGCCTATCCCTTGTGCTCAGGTGCAGGCACACAGCCAACACCTTGTGGTGATGCCCCAGAAGTGTCACAGGACATGATGGAGCTTCCTCCACCTCCCTTGTGGCACATGCATTTATTCCTTTCCTCCATCTCAATCTTGGCCTCAGTAGATATTTTCTCCTATCCCTCGGGGGCTTTGTGTTCCTCAGTTTGGTCCTCTCACTTCAACCCTGCTACAAGCCAAGTGCACTGGCTCCTTTTTCACCCTCTAGAGAGGAAATGGAGCCCAAATGCTGATGTCAGGAACCCCAACTTCCCCTTGAACTCAAGGAAAGGACTTCAGAGAGTAATTCATAACTAAATTAAGTAAGAGACATGTTCCTAAATTCGAAGCTATGAATTAGTCTGTTTTCCATTCTTTAAACCTTTCTTTTTCAGGTTTTGTTCTTTCTACTCTTTCCTACATTTTCTTAACTCCACAAGGTAACAGCGAGGTCTCTTTCAGTAACTAGTTTCTGACTCTTCATATCCTTCCACCTCTGCTCCATTGTGTGTCTCAAAAATGAACTGAAAAGCAAAATTATGACCTTCCACGGGCCTTTATTTCCCAACTTGAGTTTTTGCTAGTGTTTTGGCCTAGTAGCTGTTTATTCCCTATTCCTACAGACCACTTCAGGCTCCAATTTAAATGTAAGCTGCCCTGACAAATAAGACTGCCATGAATTGCCCCTTCCCTAATGTAAGCTACAGTGCTTTCATTTCCTGGAGTGCTAATGGTAAAAATACAGCACTAGTGAGCATCACAGGCTGTACAATGCATTATAAATAAAGGTACATGCACTACAGTATTCAAGATAAAAGGTATTAAGCTTACTGTAGGGGTACTGTAAAATTTAGTGCTCTGTAGAATATGCTAGTAGTCCCTAAAACAGCAGTCAGATACTCACCAGGCACAAAAACAAAGCAAATTCGGCAAAGATACTGTCAATAGCAAAAGCTCTAGAAACCTTCAAAGGAGTCAGGTCTGATCTATTTGCTCACATTCAGTTATACTTTTTTTTTTTTTTTTCATGAGCTGCTCCATTGAAATCATGGTGTGGAAAAGAAGAAATATTGTGCAATATGGAAAAAGTCAGCACCTGCAAACTCTGCAAAAGAGCTTTTGCCAAAACCATGCTGCTTGACACCCTGTCAGGTTCAATAATGCTCACACAAACATACACCCTCCTTGGGCTGTAACCCCTCCTGCAGATTTTGCTCTGGGTTGATGCAGTACCTGACTCTCCAGGAGTCTGGGGAGTCCAGTTTTCCAAGCTGCTACAGAAAATAAGTCCTGTCTGTGGCTTCAGTTTGCTGACTGCAAATTTTATTAAGTTTATCAAGGCCATTCCAGTTCCTACGCTTGGGCTGCAACAGCCCCATGAAATGCTGCAGGCTGGGACAGAGGAGCTAGAAATCTGGAAAAAGACCCGGGGGTGCTGGTGACAGTGGCTGAATATGAGCCAGGTGTGCCCAGGTGGGCAAGAAGGCCAGTGGCACCTGGCCTGTACCAGCAACAGTGTGGCAGCAGGAGCAGGGCAGTGACCGTCCCCTGTGCTGGGCTCTGCTGAGGCCACACCTCGAGTGCTGAGTCCAGTTCTGGGTCCCTCAGTTCAGGAAGGACATTGAGGGGCTGGGGTGAGTCCGGAGAAGGGAACGGAGCTGGGGAAGGCTCCAGAGCACAAGTCTGATGAGGAGCAGCCGAGGGAGCTGGGGAGGCTCAGCCTGGAGAAAAGGAGGCTCAGGGGGGACCTTCTGGTTCTCCACAACTCCTGACAGGAGGGGACAGCCAGGTAGGAGTTGCTCTCTTCTTCAGACAACAAATGGGAGGACGAGGAAATGGCTTCAAATGACATGACGAGAAGTTTAGATTGGGTAATCTCATTACATGCCTGAGTTTTTACAGGACAAAGCAAAGACCAGCTGTAGAGAACTTTTCTTCCAACAAACATACTTTCTTATTGGTCTCTGGTGTTCAGGTGCACAACACTAGTTACACAAAACACTTGCTTTTTGAATTCCCATTTATATAGCCTCATAGAATTTTATTTTGCCAAAATATCAAGAGACATATGCTGATCACTATCTGGACCATCATATGTCATTATTTAACTCAAAATTTTCTTTTAAGTTACTGGAAATTTGCTATTTTCCCGGCAGGACATTGCACCCCTCCTGTCATGTTTCCTACGTGCCATTAAATCTTCAGACCTATTCAGATGTATTATTCACACACTCATTGCTTCCAAATACAGAATATCAGATACAACTCAGCTGGGCCTCCATCCTGCAAAAAAATATACCTGTCTTATTTTCAGTACCCAGCAGTGGGGAAGAGCTGGAGAGAGTCCTTAGTCTTAAATTGTGCATACCTGGTTGTAGGATCATGGCTCCTGTCAGTAAGGGCTGAAACAGCAAGGTATCTTTGGTCTAATTTATCACTTCTTTATTATTCCCTTTAAAAATGTAAGTTGATTTTAAAATAAAACATCCTTCTGAAGTGGAAAGTTCAAACATTTAACTTGAAAAATCTGTGCCCAGTCATTTAATGCTTCATCTTTTCTAAAGCTCTATTTCAATGAAAAGATTAAAAAACTGTGGTTGAATTTGGGTGTATTTTTGTTCCTTCCAGGAAAATGCAGAGTTGAATAGTTACTGCCTCTGAACTGCTCAGCTACAAACTTTCACAAAGTCCAGGGGTTTATAATAGAAAAATAAGTTCAAAATAAGGGCAAAAATGGGCTAAGTGGCCCCACTCATACGAGTCCAGCTGAGTCCAATGTTACTTGCGAGCCCTCAGAAGATCCAGGTCTCCCAGAAGGATGACCATGTGTGAAATGGGGTTACAGATACCCATTCCCTTCTGGTGCAGCAGGTCAGCAGTTGGCATTTCAGGTGTCACTGAACACTGAGCTGTGTCCAGCATATCTACACAACTGTAGCCGGTGGTGTGGGCTGGACCAGCTTGACCACCAGGGTTTGGTCAGCAGCTCGGCGGTGTTGTCTGTAATCATCCTTGAATATTCAAGTCCACAGTCAGGGCCTTTTTCCCTTTGCTGCGAGCCGTGCCTCCCTAGGATGGCAGCCACGCTGTCCCAAAAGCTGGAGTGTTGCAGAGAGAGTGTTCCCTCGCCTGGACCCCAAATCAGACACGCTGTCATACGGTGGTCAGCTGCTGCTTCGGTTCAGGGGCGAGAGACCCTGACTCATCAGAGGCATCAGACTTTTATTCTGAGGGTTACAACTAATCTCGGCACAGCACGGGGGAGCAACCGGGGAGGGACAAAGGGCCAGGGACCAATCGGGAAGGAGGAAGGGGGGAAAGAGGGAGATACAAAATATCATTGTGAACTGAGGCACAGGAGGAGCCCGACCCCCCTCCAGGGCAAACCACCTTCAACTCCACCCCAGGGGGGCTTCATTCTCTAGATCTCCACAAATTCCTCAGGCGGGGAAGAAACTCTCTGGGCTTGAACCACCGCTACACACAACCATCACTGTTGGGTAACCAGGACACAACACTCAGCTAGCAGAGCAGGATCTGGTCATGAGACCGTAGAATGGAATCATTTAGGCTGGAAAAGACCTTCAAGACCACTAAGTCCCCATAGATGGGGACATTAGGTCACCTGCTGGGAAGGGGAGACACCAAAGGTGAAGGTTTCCATCAGCTTGAACTCTCTGGCTGCTTCACCAACACTGTCTCCAGCCCATACTCCAGATTCCACTGGTTGTTGGCTAAAAAAAAAAAACAGTGCCAGGGAGGTCACACAGTGGAAGAAGTGGTTGAAAACTGAGATGTAACTCTTCAGGACCGAATAAACACAGAGCACTCCCAAAGCATGGGAGGTGAGCACATAGCAATCCTCAAAGATGGAGAAAGGTTGGAACTCCAGATCTCTGATAGCTTTCAACACTTGTAAAACAAAAAAGAAATATACATATACACATAGACATACATGCACTGTGCCTTGATTTTAATAATTAAGGGGAAGTTATATTCTTTTATTTATGTCCTTGGAGTTTTCCAATAACCAGTCCATGAGCTGCGAGCTAAAAGTGCTTTCCAGTGGCCTGAGTGCAGAGAGTTAAGCTCCAGCTGAAAGCCCTGTCCTTAAGCTCTGATCAGATTAAGGACCTGCAACACTCAAGCTGGAGCCCTTCGAGTGCAGACAGCGTGTCCAGAGGCAGGGGCCACTTGAACAATATGTGCCTGTGCATAAATCCACCATCCACTTCTGCCTGGCCGCGGGGCGATTGCCCATCCATTGAGAACAGGGCTTTCCCTGCCACTCCAATTACCTCCTTCCCCTGCAGCCGCTGGAGCTCCCATGGATGCCTGAATGGAGGTGCTGGTTTTGTGTGAATCAGAGTTGATGGTGCAGAAGACTTTGGGAAATAATCAATTACTGTGTTAGAGCAGCTCCTGGTGCTGATGGAGATCTCTGTTGACAAAAGCCCTGCCCTCACAAGGTGTTCAGCACTGGGTCTTTACTTTGTCTTTCACACCTTCCAGGACAGGGCATCCTGATGCAAACAGACCCAGCAAAGGCTTCAGCTGATCTGACCTTCAGTTCAAATTCTTTGATTTATGCTGGCAATAGTAGGGCTTGGCATCAGGACCTTAACTTGATTTCTTTGGAAATTATGTGGGCCCAACACGCTTTGAAAAACTCCATTATAAGGAAAGCTATGCAATTTCTCATAATCAATTAATTGTCTTCTTATGCAAATTTAGCCCTTATTGTTTGTTTGGTTTGTTTCATTTTAATTGCTGATGATTCCCTTATTTGTGCTTCCTTAGCTGAACCCCCTGATTGGAATATAAGGGCAGTCTTGTGAGGCTTTTGAAACGAAATCCACAGTGGAGCAACAACAATTCAGCCCTAAGCCCTTTCCCATTAGTGATAATAAACAGCAGCTAATTCTTAGAAACACTGAAGGACGTTTGAGCTTGCGGACTGTCATATCCTTTCAATGTGTTCCCCAAGAAAAGGAGAGGGGGATAATAGCACAGTGCATCTCCTCCTAGTGGCAATGCAAGGGACATCACAAATTCACAGAATTCTACCACTGTGACAGGATGTCATTTCAATTGCCTTATTAACCATATGAAAAAATATATCACAACAGTGAGAAAACTTCTCAGTTATCTATATCTTACCCCTAAGGCTATTGTCATGAGCCAGTGGCATACTAAGAGAAGAGTACTAATTCAGTTGTCAGCTGCCTTGCCTATTAAACAGGAGGAAAAAATACCAGCAACAAAATTGAAACAAGTAATAAGGGTAAGAGAAAGGTCTGGATACCCTTGTCCACTCGATTTCTTGAATTAAACAAATACAATTACTTCTCCTGTTTGCCCTGTCACACAGCATTGTACTCAGAGTATCATGCTGCCTTCTAATTGAGTATTTTCTCTGCTTAAAATGGTACATGGATTGCACTTTAAAAACGTAAGTGCTGGAATATTATACTCCAAGTTCATGACCTGCATTGTAAACCATAAGAGGATGAGCAATGATCAGCTGAACTAAAACATGTTCAGGGGCTGGAAAGAGCAGGGTCACTGCTAAGGATTAAGGAAATCTGTTGGATTCTCTGTAGATAATCTGGGTTGTTTGATTAACCATAGACAATCTCTTCGTGGCAGGAGGTGAACAGTCTCCAGGTGCTTGTTCTACAGAGATCAGAGAGTTTTCTAAGACAAAGGCAATGAACTGATTGTCTGTGTCCCTGCTCTTTGCAGGGGCACTGCAGTCAGGGCTCAGTTTCTTTATTTCAGTGTCCCTTGGGAGGACTCTGCAGCTCCTTAAGGACACAGATCTCCTGTAAACCCACTGCCAGACCAGACTACTCTGTGCACATATCACAAGATACCTTGAATGTCCCTACATGACCATATTTAACCAACTGAAACCTGCCATAAAACCTAAATGTATAAAAAAAATTTAGTAATATTAGTGACTTGTAGTGTTTCACTCCAGTTTTGCAGCACCGTACTGGTGACAGTAGAGGTGCTGGAGGAGGTGTAAATCTTAAAAGTGGTCTTTTCTGAAGATATAACTTCATTTTCTTCACAATTTTGGTGGCTGATATGGTTTGGGACATTTGGAGAAGGTGCATTTTAAGACGGAGCCACCCAGTGTACAATGCAGCTGCCCAGCCAAGGGCAACTATGTATATCAGAAATGTCTTGGAATATTTGCCTGGACAAGCTGCGGCTGCCTTATCCCTAGAAGTGTTTGAGGCTAAGTTGGATGGGGCTTTGAGCAAACTGGTCTAGTGGAAGGTGTCTCTGCCCATGGCAGAGGAGTTGGAACGAGATGATATTTAAGGTCTCTTCCGACACAGCTGTTCTGTGATTCCATGATCCCTCCTTGCCTTGAGTCACACCTCCAGAAGGATTCAGGAATCCAGTATGTCTCATGGTCTTAGGCAGCTGAGAGAAGTGCTGCTTCTCCATCTTATTCCCTGAATCCACTTTGCCATCGCCTTTATTTTGTCATTTGCACTTCTGCCAAGGATATGTGCAATTCTACACCTTTGTTTTGCTGGGATCTTACAGGGGTAAGTGACTAAAAATCAATGGGAAATAGTCCTTTCAGAAGAGAGAAAAAGGTCATTCCATGCCTAAAGGAGAAGAGTGGAACTATTTCTAGTGATGTGAGCAGGAATTTTGTTCTTGCCTCAGTACCAGCTAGTTGCAGAAAGTCCACTCTAAGTTATGCAGGATGATAACTGGGGGAGGAAGATGTTCCAGTGATAATTGTTGAGTCTGTAACCATCAGAGCAATTTTAATTAAAATCTAGCCATGGGAAGAAGATGTTCTTTCTCCAGATGGAAACATGGTCTTGGGTGACCTGCTCTAGGTGGCCCTGCTTGAGCAGGGAGGAGGGACCAGATGACTTCCAGAGGTCACTTCAGTCTCAACCATTCTCTGATGAAGCAGTAGCTTGTTTGGAGACCTCTGGCAGTAGTTCAGTTCTAGGGCTCTTGTACCTCTTTCACCACCTTAATCCCATAAAGGTCTCATTTTTACTGAGCATCCTCTGTCCCTTCATCCCATTTTTTTGCAAGATATTTGGGTCCATCAAGCATCACCAAGCAGAGACCCCTCTCTCATGACCCAGCTGGTTTTCCCAGGGCACACCTTGTCAGGGGTTCCAGGAGAAATCAGGATAGTCCCTGCTGCAGCTGGCCCAGGGGCAGAGAAAAGGCCCTCACAATGTTCATCCTACCAGTAGGAATGTCTGCTTTAGCCTGTGTTGTTATCCTTAATATAATCATAACAAATAAAAATATGGCACACATCCCACCTGCTGGATTGAAGATATGGGGAGGCAGGATAATTGGCATTTCCAGAGAGTAGGAAGCCAGGCTGAGTGGTTCTGTTCACATCATACCATGGTGATGTTGCTATCATTCAGAGTACTGATATCCAGTAACAACAGCCTGAACAAACTCACAGCTGTGAAAATAAGTTTAAAACCTCTCCAAGGAGATATTTCACTGAATAGTTGTTCACAGTATTCATGAGGAGAAATATTTATTTGGGTGAAAACATACATCCAATTCCTTTCAGTAAATTAATAACAGACAATGCAGAGTCAAAAGGGTATCTTTTCCTCCTTTTTTTTAAAAAAAAATATATTTGTAGCAAGCCTTCAGCAATTTGTAATTAAATCCTTCATGCTGAGAGAAAAAAAAAAGAGAGAAAGAGAGGGGGAGAGAGACCCATATTTCTGCAAAATCATTAGTACTTTTGACAGTAGAAGGCTGGATCCTCAGCTGGTGTAAATTGGAGGTAGCTGCAGTGAAGGCAGCAGGGAGATGCTGATTGACACCATGGATATCATTCCCACAGGAGCCAATTCTGGAGCAGCAGCAAAGGGTGGTGAGCCTGTATTAGATCAGATATTAGAATGCTTGAGAAGAAGACGGAGATAAGAGATATCAGAGGAAGAGCAGAGCAGGGTGCAAACTTGCGGGTCCTGGAGTAATCAGGCCTGTGGAAAGGCAGGAGAAAATGGAGAGGAAGGGAAGGACTGAGAAACCTGAGAGTCACAAAAGCCTGCTAGAAATCTAAAAGAAGGGTGGGAGAGGAAGGAGGGTAATGAAAGAGGAAATTTAATTTTTCAAACTACTTGGAATTTAATAATGGGTGCTTGAAAGAGAACTGAGGAGAGAGAAATCATTTTAAGCCTTCCAAGAATCAATCACTGAATAGATCAGTTAATTTAATAAGCTACCAATAGACTTGACTAAATGACTCTTTTAATATTTATTGCACTAATACAGTATCTACTAGCAGTTCTGCTTTTATCCACAAACTGAGTCAGAAAAAGCAGTCCAACAATTTCTCTGAATCTCCCATGTCTGACAGAGAAGGTACGCAATTATTTGGATGCTGAAATCGAGACTGAAGAAAGTCTCATATCTATATATTTATATACATAATTATTACAGAACAGTATGTGAAGCAGGACCATTGGATGTCCCATGCATGGAACTCAATGAAAGCTGAGTGAATGAATCCTGTCCTGGGTCTATTTAAGCTCTCTGCATTTTTCATGACAAAGGCTCATCCACAGCTAGGTGTTAATGAAGTGCTCTAATTTCTGTACAACAGAACCATCACTGTTTACTTCTGTTTCTTCAGGACAAATGACCTACTTGGTACCATTCCCAGGAGAGTTAGATTAATTTATATTGTCTTTCATCTCTGTCCCTGTGCTTTGCTTCACACTTCCATGAGACTTCAGTAGCACAAGTGCTTTTCTTTCAAGACAGGGCTCTACAGCTTGCAGGGAACTGCAGGATCCCAAGATTGCTAAATGTGTACTTGACCATTTGATTTGTTAGCTTTTTACTGGGACTTTGTAAAAGATAATACTTCATCCCAGTTAGTCATCTGGGTCTTCTACCATGGTCTGTGGAGGCAAATCTCCCCAGAGGGTGTTGCACCCTCATGTTGATGTTCCTGTTATTCAGTGTATCTCAGTCTCCTCTATATTTACCTCACAGTTAAAATCCTTGTTTCTCAGGGGGGAAATGGGAATTTTTCTTTCGAGAAATAAGCCTTTGTGTGTCACACACACATTTACTTCCCAGCCTACACAAGCCTGTCTTGGAATACCCGGGTCCCACATTGAACTCTTCCCTTTTACAAGCTGTAGTCTGTGTTCTCTAAACATCCTTCTGGATTTTTTACAAGTAAACTATTTCTGCATATCAAATTATCAGTCCCTCTGTCCATCTGGCTCATTCATCTTCTTCTCAGTTTATTTTTTGGGATTCTTTTTGCTGCTTTATCCCTGTGCTTTTCTCAGGGGGGGAAAAAAAATCAAACTGCCTGCAGGTTAAATTGCCTGGAATACTTGGGTGAACAACAGGTCTGAGGGCACATGGAAAATATTTTTTGCTTAAAAATATCGAGTGAATGTCTGTGGGAAAATTCTGGTGGTGTGACCATCTGTGTACTGACATATGTTTGCTGTGGAAGGCTGAATCCAGCATTCAGGGCTTCAGTGGGAATCTTGAGTGCCCAAAGAGTGGAGAACGCAGCCCTCTGTGCATTGTACAGGTCTGAGTTACCCAGGGTGACCTACACTGCTGCACAGGTGGGACAGAAACTCCAGATGAGATGGAGTGAGTTCTGCTTGGAACAATCAGTGATTCCTTTTAAAAAATAAGGGAAATACTTCAACCAGGTAAAAAAAACCCTAAAACCAGTGATTATCCTATAATACCAGTAATAAAAACTCCACAATCCGAATTGAAGGTTGAAAAGTCTCATTTTTGCCCATGCAAGCAGTTGCAGCTTCCTTCAGAACATTATAAAGCACTGAAATTTAAAGTCAACACTTCCTTTTCATTGAGCAATGACTTTAAATCAACTTGGCATGTAATCCAGAAGAATTTATAGGTTTGAGAGGTGCAGGGAAACTAAGGTTTTAGCTTTATTGTGTCTGGGAAAAGTCATGGACTGTGTAGCTGCTTCCTTGAAAGACTGCACATCACCATTAGAACAAAAAGAGTTACTTAATTTTTCTTCATTTTTATGCTGTTTTATGCTGCGCTGTGGCAGCATAAACTTTCCAAGTTATTGTGCCAGAATTAACACCTTTAACACACATTATGCCTTAACAGTTCAAACAAATCAAAATGGGCTTTGTGGAGGTCCAGGTTACCCTTAAAACACTGGGTTTTGTCGCAAAATGCATCAAGAATGGTGTCTTTCACTCTAAAGTGTGCCTCTGCCTGTCTGAGATTAGAATTACAATAGGTGGAACTGCACACTGAAGTCATACATTAATGGGTCAGGTATATTAAGCAATTTAATCAAACTGGGGTCCCCAGCACAGGAAGGACATGGACCTGTAGGAGCAAACCTAGAGGATGCACCAAGTTGATTAGAGAGGTGAACAGGAGAATTTCTGCTGTGAGGAGAGCCTGAGAGACTCAGGTCCTTCCAACTCAAACCATTTCATGATTCTATAATTCAGTGAATTTCCTCCACTTATTTGAAAGATACTTGCTCTGAATGCAAAATAAAATATTATTAATAGAGAAAAAAAGATGTTTTGGTCTGTGGTTTGGGTTTACATACTCCAATATGTATTTTTAATTAACTGTGTTGAAAAAATCATAAAGATATTCCTAATTGTATCTTTCAGTTTTAATAAGTAAAAACATTTTAGTCACAGCTTTTTGCAAACACCACCATTTACCAAAATATTTTATTAAAAATATGGTTGAGAAAATTAATGGGAAGGAGGTCCAAAGGCAGGTGCTGAGGGGAAACTCCTTTTTATAAAAGTCAATGAAAAATAAGAAAAAAATTCACATTCCAGCTAGAAGTTTTCCAGAGAGTATGCCATTTTTCAGGATTGCTCCTACCACTCTAATGATCTGCTTACCTTACCCAGTTCCAGGATGTCTGACTGGACTCATGAGCCTGTTTTCAATCTTAAATTTCTTCACTAGGGTTCTTCCTTTGGAATTCTGTTAAGGGTATAGGAGGTAAATGACACAGGAACCACAAATGCTCTGTGTAAAGGAAGCCCTGGGATGTTTAAAATGTCTCTTTTGAGCCCTGGTGTCTTCCCCAAGTAAGGAGAAAGGACATTACTCTACCCTTTTTTCCATCTAGGAGTTTGGAGTCATTCATTTTGGAATTAATAAGGGAAAGGAAGGTCTGGAGGTTGCTGGGGTATTCATTTGGCTTTCACTTCACTGTGATCCATGCGACCAGATCAGGGATATTTTGGTGTCTGGAAATTTTGGTCATTTCAAACAGCTACATATTTCAGCATCCAACAACCTCTGGAAATTCCCACAAAGGCACACAATGAGAAAAAGGGATCATTCAAACACTACTGATTTCAGCATGTGTTAAATTAATTCCTTTGTATATGTTCTCCTATCCCTGTCCTGGTCAAAGGGATTTCTTGACTGAGCACAGAAAAGTGGAGAATCTAATGGCAGGAATACACTTTTGAAAACTTGCTGATATGTTTTCTCAGAGGGAATTATGGGGGAATAAGTCTGTTTGGAGAGGGGGATGGTGGACATAAACTCCTAATTGTCATAGCTGATGCTTTTGAAAATGTTACGTCCGGTCTATTCTTTGGGCACCATATTTTTTCACTGACATAACAAATTCTTTTCCAAAAAATTTGCATTAAAAAAGAAAAAGAACAAGTGTTTTCTGCTGGTCTAGGCAATTTACTGTGCCAGAAGCTAATGATACATGAATAAGGCCAAAAATGCACATCCTTCCACTTCTTTAAACTTTCCACCTTATAGCTGATCTGATTTTTATTCAGATATCAGCACAACTTTGCTGCACTGTCAAAGCCTGTGTAGGATCACATGGCTAAACCCCAGAAAAATTCCCTTATTTCCTTCCTCTCTTTATTCTGATCTAAATGTATGGCTCTGATTCTGAAAAAGAAACTGCTCTTTCCATAATAGCAATGAAACCTTTTTGTGTTTCCCTCCCCATCTTGCAGTGGCGCATTAAGGAAAGAAACAAAATCCAACCCCACAAAACTCCTTAGGACTAATAATTACTCTTTGAAAGTTATTTATTTGTTTGCTTGCTTGTTTGTTTGTTTGCACTATATTTCCTTATCACAAAACAGACATCAACTGCTCGAAAAAAACTAAGAAAAAATGTAATTAATCAGTTAATTTCCCTGCTCTGACACACTGGAGGGGAGTTCAGTGATTAGGGAAGAAAAGGAAAAGGTGGTCAGATAAGACAGGGGAAAAGTAGGAATTGTTTTGGGGCAGCTCATGCTTATATTGTTTGAGAAATCAGGAAGTATGAGCTGCTCCAGGAAAAAAAAATGAAACAATTCCACCCAGAGTAGCTAAATTTACATGCTTGTGGAAAACATTCTAATTGCATTTTGATTAGGAAAAAAAAATCTATAAAAATGGGAGAATTAAAAAGGAAAATGTACTTGTCTTTTAGATTAGCAGCAGTACTCATTTTTTCCTACTAGAAAATTTCTAGAAAGTCTAAATTTAGCATTTCAAGTGTAAATGCATCAAACAACCTCACACATTTGGCTACACAAACTCATGAAAAAAATCTTACAAGTCCACGGATGTGCATCCATTCACTTTATTTATTTATTTTTACTTAGCCTTACATATGGAATAGAATCATAGAATCACCAAGGTTGGAAAAGATTTCTAAGATCATCAAGTCCAACTGTCACATAAAGTACATTAAAGTATAAAGGCATTTTAGGACTAAATAGTGAGGATAAATCTTCTCCTCACCCTGGGACATGGGGAGGGGCTTTCTGTACTGGGAGCAGGTTTGCTTTAAACAGGATGCTGTATTTCCATAAAAATAAATTAAAAACAGTTTCCTGTAGTGATGGGATAAACTCAGACCAGAACAGTTCCTTATTCTGCTGGTATACATAGATGCAATTCACAAAGTTTATTATACTGGTAAATTACATTAATTAAAATGGATTAAAATAAATACTGGGTGTGTGGAGAGGCCTCTCAAAAGCATGACCTGGTTAATTGTATTAAATTGTGTTGGAATCAATTAAACACAGATTTCTGGCTGTACTGAGCTCAACTAGTAGCTGTAGAACACTTGCACTGGATTTTTTTTGTCTTCAAAAGCACTTATCTTAGCAAAAGCTGTCCACATTCAAGGTTTTATATCAGGAATGTTGTCTTTGACTTCACTGCAAGCAGTACATACGGAAAGGGGAAGCACAAGTGAAAACCTTTTTGATATCACCCACATTCTTAGGATCAAGCTTGAGTTTTCACTTCTCTCCCCAAACCTGGAAGGACGCCAGCTCATTCTTGTGTGTTCCTCATTCGATATTTGCCATTCAATATTCCCTGGAACCACTGGAAATTATATGGGGAAGACAAAACTTGTGCTAAATGTCAGGTCATCATCTTTGTTTGCTTTATACTGAAAGCGGAAACAATCGACCACCTACTCCTCACTCAGAGCAAGCCTGGGCAGCCAAAACCACAGAATCATGGAATCAATTGGGTCAGAAAAGGCCTCTCAAATCATCAAGTTCAACTGTTAAAGCAGCACCGCTAAATCCACCCCTAGATCATGTCCCCAAGTGCCACATCCACGTCTTTAAAATATTTGCAGGGATGGTGATTCCACATCTTCCCTGGGCAGCCTGTCCTAATGCTTAACAGCCCTTTTCATGAAGAATTTTTTTCTAATAATCAGCTTAAACTCCCCATGGCACAACTTGGGGGCGTTTCTTTTGTCCAACACCCACCTGGCTACAGTCTTCTGTCAGGAGCTGTGCAGAGCCAGAAGGTCCCCCCTGAGCCTCTTTTTCTCCAGGCTGAGCCCCCCCCCCAGCTCCCTCAGCCGCTCCTCATCAGACGTGTGCTCCAGACCCTTCCCTGGACACGCTCCAGCCCCTCAATGTCCTTCTTGTCATGGGGAGCCCAGAACTGGACACAGCACTCAAGGTGTGGCCTCAGCAGAGCCCAGCAAAGGGGGACAAACAGAACGATGTCCTGCGGCCACTGGAGAAGTGGTGTCAGCTCCCTGAGCTTGGGCACTGCCTGTGAAGCGGGGCTGGGACCGCTGGTGTTTTAGGGAGCTGTTGCAGTTTTTGCTGTAACAGCATTGCCACCTAGTGCTCCTGCGGTACAGTTCAGCCGGGGCCCGGGAAATGATGTGCTTTTGCAACCAAAACAAGTTCAAAACAAGTTTGTCTAAAAGGGTTTTTATATTTAAAGGAGTGCACATGCTGCAAGAAATACAGTGGGGTTTGGGAGCAATCCAGCTTGGTTAAAGTGTGTGCAAAGTACTCCCAAGAGGTGAGGAACTGATGTTGTAATCACTGTACACTTCTTAAAAATACCTGGAGTTTATCATATTTAAATCTATCTGCTCTAAAGCTATAAATAAAATCCAAACTGCTCATCTAAACTCCTTCTGTAAATAGAGACAGAACAAAATACCTTCAACCTACATGAGAATATATAAAAATCTTTAGTTATTAAAAAACATGTGTTTATTGATAACATGTGTCAATATTCATGGTAATAAACACATAGACATCATCTCTGTTGTTTCCATTCTCTCTGCTCATTGTCCAGGGAGCCACAGGGGCCCTGGATGCCTGACTTATAGGGGGTAATTTTGGGTGAGGTGAGTGCAATTATACACTCAAAGTGTAGATCCCAGCAAAGCTGGGAAAAGAATCAGAATCTTTATTACCTTTTATTTTAGCCAGGTTAACACCTCTCCTGTACAACTAACTTTCAGTGAGAGTGAAGGAACACTCCACTTCTG
This sequence comes from Petroica traversi, assembly GCA_025920805.1. Classification (NCBI taxonomy): domain Eukaryota; kingdom Metazoa; phylum Chordata; class Aves; order Passeriformes; family Petroicidae; genus Petroica; species Petroica traversi. Next base: position 14,023,511 of record JAHLSL010000038.1, on the reverse strand, counting down.
AAATAAATCAAAGCTTGCTTGTTTTTTACAGCGATGTGTGAGGTGTAGTTTCACACTACCTTTTGAGGAATTTGGGGTTTTGAACATTTTAAATTGGATCCCAGCAACTATGCTACTACAAAGAGAGAAAGAATACCTGCAGGGGAGAGATAGGATTTTATTCCCAAAAGAAAACAGCATAAGAACATCTATTCTAGAAAGTCTTGGGGACAAGGTTAAAAGTTTTGCTCATTGTAACTGTGTTGATTTGAGTTTTTGCCAAGTGAAATCTCTGCATATTTCCAGGTACACTGCAGGAGGGAGATTTCTGACAGGAAAGATGTGGGGATGAGATTGAAACGGACTGGCTACAGACCCTGCTCTTGAACTGTTCCTAAACAGGAAGATTTTTAAATTCGCTTAAGTTACCTTTACATTTTCATACAAGATCTAATTTTGGGAACTATCACGCTCTTTTCATAGACTCATGGAATTTTTTAGGGTAGAAAAGGACCTGTAAGGTTCTCAAGTCCAACTGTTAATCTAACACTGACAACACTGCCAAGCCCACCACTAAACCATGTCCCCAAGGGCCACATCTACATGTCTTTTAAATCTTTCTAGTGGAGGTAACTCCACCACTGCCCTGGACAGATTATCCCAATGCTTGGCACCAGTTTAGTGAAATCCTAGATGGGCTTAAACCAAAGACAAAGTGCTTTAGCTTAAGTTGTGTGGGTCTACAAAGGCTCTGAGAGCACATAGGTGTCTGGTGCTAAGAAAGAGGACACCACATGTTCTTATTGTCTCATCAGTACTAAGCTGAGAAAAACATTTTGAGGAATTCCTCTACAACAAAATTTAAGCAAAATATAATCAGTCTTGTGTATGCTTTCCCACTGAGCAATTATATTAATTGCAACACCAGCATGGATATATGAGATAACCCTCTTGGACTGGTTACCTTTACTGCTACCTTTTAGCCTAATGAAAATACACCCAAAACTATGTTTCTTGATTCTCTGAGGCAAGATGTGTCTGTACAATGATAGCAAACACCAGTAATTGGAGTCCTGGTTTGAAATCTCCTGTAAGAGTTCTTCCATCTAAACCTCTAGGCAACTTGGATTTGGATGAATCCAAATGCAGCTCTCTTTGTCAACATGAGATTTCAGGATTACTCTATTGGCAGTGCCCAAGTTACAGGGGAACAGTTCAGATAGGAACTGCCTGGCTCAATAAACCATGGAGACAAATATTTGTGATATTTGTGATACTTTACAGCGACATGCTCTGTTTCCTACAGCTGTATCTGGAAACTCAAAGAGTTTAGCAAATCAGCAAATTTTCCTTGTGGGCCTTCTTATTCTTGAACCAGAGAAGTATTCCTCTGTGCCTCAGCTGTCATCATATGCTTGACAGGTTTCGGAATGGGATGTAACAAGGTGCCCAAAACCATCAGAGACAGATTTTTGTCCCGTACTAAAATATACAGTAAGTAGCAGCTTGGTCTCTAGAAAGCATCATGTGCCTTGGAAATCTGGCAAGGAGAGCCTCCAGCTCTATACGTTACTTTCTAGATATCTATAGAAGGAGTTTCTACTCTTCTTAATATTTTTAAAATGTGTTTTCCCTTCTTTCAGAAGTAAAAGATATAATTGCACAGAGCCTAACCCCTGGTGAAATGTGACTTCTCTGAAATACATCTGGTGTTCTAAAATTTATTGTTACGATGCTTATCTGATATTGCTTGTCTCTGTCATATGGAGGTGATCTTTGCCATTATACCATAACCTCAATTTGTGTAAATAACAGATGAACAAAGCTTTGTTTTTCAGATGAGCATGGGGAAATCTGTGTTTAAAGCAAAACTGGAGCATTCTGGCATATTGCGTTCATTCTTTCCATCAAACCATACAGAGCCTATCTCAACCAATCTTTGACTTTTAGATTCAAATATTAAGGAAATGTAGAGAAGCTGTCAGAGTGGGATTCATCACTCCTAATGAAAGGTTTTATTTCCGAGCATGGCAGGGTTTTGAAACAACATAATCTTTAGAGTCCCTTCGAATCCAAACTATTCTATAATTCTCTGATTCTTTCAGTGATGGAAACATAACCAGATCGATCCATTTGGAGCAGGTACTGCTGGAAATTACTTCCTGCAAAGTGAGGGAGGGATGAGCTCATCCAGTTTATTTCCCAGTCTACGCTGCAGCTCAAAACCATATTCAAACCATTTTCTGACCTCAGAGTTATGATGAAAAATTCCTTGATGTCAATATACTGATTGTTCATTAACTTCAGTCACCTCAGTCCTGGTAGCAAAAAGCTGTTCAGAAGGAAGGTGTCAGGCACAATGACAGTGTCCATTAACAATTGTGTCCTCATTTCCTAGAGCAGAATGAGTAACCTGAATTAATCTGTGACAGTTCTAGCCAAAACTGGAAGTGCTACAATATCAGTCTATGGTAGGTCTTGCTAAACTAAGAAAGAGGATATGAACATCTTAATCAGTGTAACTGCTATTCTTGGAGTTCAAAATGTTTCCTTTTTATAGCAGATGCACTGAGAATATTTTTATGTAGACACAAGATTTGCAGAAATGCCCTGACCATTAGAAAAGGGCTGATGCAAATTCCAAGCTGTCAGTCCCTTCACTCAAAATAGTTTCTTTATCATGGTACCAGACAAATACATCTCAGGACTGTCAGCTGTGAGGTCTCAAGCAGAGGTGAGGTCTCTGGGGCACAAGAGATTTGGGTTTTCCATCATTTGGGGGTGCCACTGGAATCAGTGTACCACATAATATGAGGTGTTCTTCTCCACAGGGAAGAGGAGAAACCGAACCGATTGGAATGAATTTAAAATTGATATTTTACTGAAGCTGGTAAACAGTAGGGTTCCTCCAAGATCCCTAATTCCCAAATTAAGAAGCAAAACAGACTGTCATTATGCAAACCTGCTTAAATTCAAGTCCAAATGAGTTAGTGACTAAACAAAGTACAGCAAATCTTAGCTTTGACTGCAAATAACATATTTATTAATGTAATGTTGAAAAAGAAAAGCAAAATAAAAGTTGGCTTCGATCAATCAGAACAAAACAAAGTTGATTATTTTTTTCCTTCTTGCTTTTAAATTTTGTGCAGGAAAAAAATTCTTGTTTGGGAGTTTAGGTCTGGGATGACAAAATATTGCATATTGTAAGGCCAAGGGAAATGTGCTGATATTTAAGAACAAAAAATCACTGTACTGGATCTCCCTTAGGAGACAGAAATTAATGTCTATGTACAATATTTCTTCAGAATTCTCTCCCAGAATTTCATGAGCTTGAAATCTGCTTTTTACATAAAACCATGAGCTTCTGTCTACAAAGTTGTATGGGTAACACGTGAAATTATCAGAAGACTGAGCTCTTGCAATATCTGATATCAGGGTTTGGAAAGAGGGAATTCCATGGGCTGGCTGGCTGTTCTATGATGAGAGACTTTCTCTTAGCTTGTTTTAAATCTCTGCTGTGTTCTTTCACTGGATCCACCTCACTGTTGCACCAAGACCATGATCTGTTCTTCTTCAGTGTAACCATTTTTATTGAATTAAAAGAAAAACATTCCCAAACACTTACAGTATGCTGAATAAGTGTGACTCATTTCTTGCCATGACTTGGGAAAAAAAAATGCTTGTGTCAAAATCACTCTTCCCTCCAGCTGCTGGAAGATCCATAAGACTGGGCACCCCTATAGCCCCCACTGCTCTTGTGTGTAGAGGGAAACCTTTTTGAACAGAGATCCCCACTGTGAGCTGGAATCTGCTTTGGCATCACAGCAGACAGAGAGCAGAGTTCTGGTCATGGCAGCTGTTGCTGGTTGGGCAAAAGAAGAAGTTTTTTTTAAAAAAAAAATCCTGCCTCTGACATTTTATGGACAAAGATGCCAAAGTGGGGAAAAAACTGCTTCTGTGACTGAAGCATTCCTGTGTATTTCCTCTGGCTTTGCCTGAGGTCACTGATTTGCTTTCAAATCTCACTGTTTTTATTGTGGTTACAATTGGTGTCACATTTCCTATCTGAACCTAACTGGGGACATCGATCTTATTTCTGTAGCGTGGATGTGTTTCCCAGCAGATTTGGTAAACGATGGCATGCAAAAGTGATGGAAAATTCTTCTTAACAAACTTTCATCCCCCAGCCATAAGAAATGTGCCAGGCCACACACATGCACACACACACCCCTGAGAGTCTGAAATAAGATCTCTAAATTGTAGAATCATTGAACCTCAGAATGGTTTGTGTTTGGAGGAACATTAAAGCTCGTCCAGTTCCACCTCTGCCATGGGCAGGGACTCCTTCCACTACTCCTGGTTGTTCCAAGTCCCATCCAGCCTGGTCATGGACAATTCCAGAGATCCAGAGGCAGCCACAGCTTCTCTGGGCAACCTGTGCCAGGCCCTCATCACCCTCACAGGGAAGAATTTCTTCCTAATATCTGATCTAAATCTCTCCTCTTTTAGTTTAAAACCATTCTCCCTTGTCCTTGTCTTTTCTGAAGCATAAGTTTTCTCACCAACCCGCATTCAGTTGAGAAAGATTAGATTGAGGTAAGAAGATGAGATGCTCCTGTGAGCATCGGTTTTGATCCTTCTACATTTTGGAGCACAAGGAATACTCAGAAAGAGATGAGTTCTTGGTTTGCAGAACTCTGCTGGATGGATATGAACCTCCTTTAGAAGGTGTTAATTATGTTCTGTAGAACATTCTGGATATACTGAGATATTAATTCTGGATTTGCAGATTTTAGGAAGGCAATCCAACCCCTTTCTGGCCTGATGTCCAGCAGGTAATTCTTCCTGACTCCCAAGACCTCTGAGGCTCCTGGCCACTGTGTGGACCTGGGCTTTAGTGGTGCTGCCTCACAGATAAGTGCAGGGCAGTAGAGGAGGTGCAGAAGAGCAAACTCCCACATGAATCACCTCCAGGATCAGAGCATCCTAAAGGCTCAGCCCCAGTGTTGACTAAAACCATCAGCAAGGAACTCTGTCATGTGAATTTACACAAAGCATATTTCTTGGGTCAGGCACAAAATCAAAATTCCTTTAAGGAAGACGAGACTTTAAACACTTGCTGTCGGGGAAAAAAAAATAAGTCTCCAAAGGCCTTATCTCATGCATGATACAGTCACAAACATCTGCTTCCGTTTCAGTTTTTCCTTCTGTTAAAAACTAAAGAGAGTGTTTCCAGATCCCTGGAGCAGCTGTCCCTTTTAAGCCACATACACAGAAGTATGACACACACTGTTGGCCTGTGGATGGGAAAATGCTGTATTTATCAAAACAGACATTTTTATCTCTTATTTTTTGGGCAATTGTAAAGCAAAAAAGCAGAGTTATATTACCAGATTTTTCCATACAGTATTTTGAATTCTGAATTAGAAACTGGCAAGTGTATCTGTCGTATTTCAGGGGAGTCTCATTGACAGAAAATGTGAGATGCAAATTCAACTAAAGCCCACAGTTTAATCCTCATTAAGGGACTCATTGGTGTCCACTTTATCAGAATAATGAGATAGAAAACAGGAGTCCTGAGGGAGGCCTTAATTAGGAGTTTTGGCAGGTCTGTTAAAATGAGTGTATGATGACTGATTCAGGAGGTTTGCTGTCACTGCATTTTCCTGCTAATATGCATTTGCAAATATACCTTATATTATTATGCGTTAAAATACATTTGGAGTCTAGTTCAAGTGGCTCTCCTCATTCTGTGATTTTTCAAATCCTTCCTCCAAATTCCTGCAGACCTTCAGTCCCCTGCCCAGCCAGACACTAAGACAGGCTTTACTTGCAGGGCTTCTTAGAAATTATTATGTGTTGATGACCAATGTGGGAAGCAGTTTGAATCTTACAAATCTGATTGAGGATAATCTAAGACAAAAGCAGAGGAAAAAAGTTCCTGGTCAGGACACATATACCCTGCTCAAGCTGGGGCAAATCTTTAAATCTCTCTATGCCTCTGATCACTGCCTAGAAACAGGAACAGAATATTAGTTGCTTGCACGTGCTGCTTTTCTTATTAGTGTTTCCTATTTTAATCCTCTTCAGAAAAAACCTTCTTTTTACTGTGTGTAAACCCTTGAATGATGGTTGTGACTCTTACCTGCTCCTGCAACAAATCCTCCCCACATCACAGTTCTGTTGGACTGCAGCACATCTCCCTTCTCTGCTTTTTCCACAGCTCAAACTCAGACTTGGCTGCTACTTTGGCCAATTAAGTGTTATTTCATGGACAAGTTTCAGAAGCTGAATGACTCTGCAAAGCTCTGATCCCAGAAACAAGGAAGGGTTTTCACACATCAGCACAATCAGTGGGTCAGGAATGCCCCAGGCCTGCAGCTGCTGGAGTCTGGGACAGGAGAAATCCCTCCCTGTACCAGCCTTGTTCTGGCTTTCTCATGGCTTTTACCAGTCACTACCTGGCAAGAGGCTTTCCAATTATATTTCCAGACTTTTGGTCTGACAATAAAAGTAATAAAGTTTAATCTTCCATGATTATGCTAGCAATTAAATTTAATAACAATTTATTACCCTACTATAATTTCATCACTATAAAACTAACCAGTGACTTGTCCCCAATCCAAGACAGAGTTCACATCCACACAGATGAGCTTTCTCATCCTCCATGACCAAAAACTGCACTTGGATTTTCTACCAGCCATGATTCCTGTGTGCAAATCACCAGATGCTCTGTGGTTGCTGCTGTTTGGAATGGGCCAAAAACGAGTCCAGGAACCATTCCAGCAATGAGCAGTGCAATTTTACCACAAGGCAGTGCTTGGCCTGGAGCTGGCTCTGCCCAAGCTGCAGCTTGAAAACTTTCCTCATGAAACTTCTTTGAAATCCGTGTTTCCAACTGCCCTTCTTGCTGTACCGTAATTAGAGTGCTCCAACAAAGTTGTTAATTTCTTTTCTTTTACAGCATAAAATTCTTAAGAAAACTGAGAAAACTCAAGAAACTAGTTGAAAACCTAGAATATAAAACATCTACTTAAGAATTTTTGGAGCGACTAGACTAAAAATTATTGTTTCATTTCCTCTGTATATAGTTCTTAGTATTTACAGTTGTGTATTCTCCTTGAAGTAAGCAATAAAATGTGAGAAAAAAATGAATGAAGTTCATACAATGAACCTTTTAATCTCTACTTTTAGAATGCACAGGATTGTATTCAAGTTCTACACCTAACTTTTGGACTACTGTCATACTTACAGCACCAATTATGTTCAGAGAATCGTTTTCTGGAGAGGACAGAGGAATTTGATTGGTGTAATTTGACTGCCACTGTTCTAGGGGACAGAGTGCCCTGACTTGGGAGAGGGTCTGTTGAAACATTTGCAATAACAATGTAGAGAAAAGTGAGTTATTTGGTATGGAACAGCCAAAGGGACTCAACCACGAGCACTTCCTTTATGACAATTTTTTATCCTGAATAAAAACAGAGATGAGCAAAACTCCAAAGCATTTTGCCTGCAGAGACTCCTGCTGTTGCTGACACATTTGCAGGTGGCTCAGGACCCAAAGGGACATCTGGAAGAGAGGAAAGTGATCCCACAGGGTTTAGGTGACCAAGAATTCTTCCAGCCACAGGCAAGGATCAGACTTTCTACCTCCACCTCCTGTCAAGGCTGCTCCATGTAGAAAAGTTTCCACCCATTAACTCTGCTGTCCGTAATGGAAATGTTAAAAAAAAAGGTCAAAACCCAGCGATGAATTTTACCAGGGGAGGTTTAGATTGGATAGGAGGAAAAAAGTATTCAGAGTAAGGGTGGTCAAGCATTGGAAGAGTCTGCCCAGGGAAGTGGTGGAATCACTATTTGTAGGATGTGTAGATGTAGAGTTGGAGACATGGTTTAGTGGTGGGCATGGCTGAGGGAACCATTGGACTCATCAATCTTAGAGGTCTTTTCCAACCTTAACAATTCTGTGATTCCCAATTCACAGCCATAATTATCCCATGGTGGAAAAAACCCCAGGGGTTTATGTAGAACATACTGCTTTCATTGAGCTTTTTGTTTTGATTGGCTAAAATAATTCAACAACAAAAAATCATTTTTTAAGATAACATAAGTTGTCTTGCTTTCTGGACAGGAGATGGGGGGGTCCCAGTCCTGGCAGGGCAAGAGCTGCTGCCCCACTGGGAACAGGAGATATTGCATTATCAACCCAAATTTGCAAAGCAGTGCTTTGGAGGAGGGTGCTTTATAAGGCCTCTGCAAAGGTGTCCTAAATGTTTTTTTCTTGAAATGAAAAAGTTTGAGATAGCAAGGAAAGACAACAAGGTTGTCCCACTTTTCTGGCAAGGCTCCAGTTTGATAATTACAGTTTCACCTTTACACATTCCCTGTGCAATTTTAATTGCAAAAGCTTACGTGTGTGTCCCCCTTGAATTCATGGGGCATTGCTCAGTTGCGATTCACGTTTGCCGCACTGACTCCCAAAATAAAGTGAATTTTTCTGGCAGAGCAGAAGGGTGTGCACCAAGGTTCTTCAACTCTGAAATTCCATACACAGGAAAAATGCTGTGTCTGCATGTGCCACCTTCAGGAAAAGATCTTTGGATGATCTGAGATCACACAAAGGCTTTATGTCTTCTAAGACATTTAAATCAGCTTAATCATATCAAATGGAGGTGTAACTTTTACAGAAATTCCCTGTTACCATGATGTGGAAGTCTCTATAAAATTCCATTAAAAATTATAAATCTATAGGTTATTTTTCTTTTTATTTATAGTTCTGAATGAAAAAATTAATTTTTTTTGTTGTTGTTGTTGTTGTTGAAATGCCAACTTGCCTTAAGTTTAATTTCAGGCAGTATCATGAACTTTTCTCTATGAGGAAGAAGATTCTTGATATTCTGTGCATGTGAAATAAAAACTCAGGGCTGTCACTGTTTGGCCTTAGAGCTGTAGTAAAAGAGATGGAACTCCTACAGTTTCCCACCACAAGGGTTTCCGTGCTGGCAGTAGTTTTCCACATGAGTTTCAGTTTTCCAACATCTTTTTTTTAATATCTAAAGATCCGAACTCGATAAAGTATTGATCTCTCCAGTGATGTGTTTGGAGACAAATTCCCTGCTATTCTTTACTGCCCCTATGTTACATATGTAAGAACATTATTAATTCTCAGCCTTCTAATTTTTTTCATGTGTAGATGATGAACCAAGCGTTCAAACAGAGCTTTCACGTTTAGAAATATGACTTTTCTTCCAGTATTATTATTTTTAGTATTATTTAATTAATGTTATTTAATATTACTTAATGTCATTTATTAGTATATTTTTATTTATTACTTCTCATAAAACAGTATTAACTAGAAGCCAAACATTTTAAACACGTTGGTGCTGAATAGGCATGTTTTACTAAATATTTCAAATCATTGTATTTGCAACAGCGAAGTTATTTTACCTCTGAACAATTTACAGAATTCTTTATGGTGTATCTTTGCTTCCCACCCAGGAACCTGTTGGAATAGTGGTTCTGCTTGCTTACAGATTTATTGGTTTATTTGGTACTCCTGGGCATGCAGCAGGTACTTAGTCAACTGTAACATCTCCTGCATCCCAGCTGTGCCTGCTAAGCACATTGAAACCTGAGAACATTGGATCTGCTGCAGACATTTATCCCAAAAATCCCTTATCAGAAATCCCCGTGCTACCCTGCACCTCTGTAAAACTCTGTTTGTAGCAGGAGAGTTTTATTCAGACCAAACTAGCTTTCCTCTGCCCTACAAGCCACCTCTTGACATAAGCAGTTTCTCTCACTCTTTAAGCATCCCCATTTGAGGGGCAATATCAATAAGGTTATGGAAAATCAAGTGTGGAATCACCCAGACATTTCAGATTTCCTGGAGGGTTTCCAGCAACGCTCAGCCTGTCTGCACCTCGTTTGACTCCATGGTACCTGCACACCAAGCTGAGTCAGAGGGACTGGAGTCACTGATATTTTTTATCTCTGAGAAAATACACTGTGGATGATTTCAGAATTGCCTCAGGGTCTTATTCGTGAGGTTTTAATGTGCATGGGTTACAAGGGGAAAACAGTATTAACTAGAAACCAAACAGAAAATAACTAAACTGGGTCATTCCACAGCCAGTTACTAGAAGGGCTTTCTAATCTCTCAAAGGCTTTCCTATTTCTGTCCAGACACTGGTTTTATAAAGTGTCCCTTTGGAGAGACAGCTTGCATCTTCATTTTCCACTCCTGTCTTTCACACTTGTGTGGAAAACTTTGCAGTCATTAATCTCCAGTTTGCAGGAAAACAAGCAGAATCTCTGAACCTGTCTCACACCAGAGTGCCATTAAGAAAAACAATTTGTCATTTAACTAGTGTTGTTCACACGTGAAGTTTATCTCTCCTAATGAGTCGTTGTTCTCCGTGGGTATTTTTTCTCCCCTATTTCATTATTACAACTCCCTCTAGGCAGGTTTTCCTTCCCTTGAGTTTTAATTATGAAAACAACACCTGTTTTCAATGCCGCTGTTGGAGTTTTCATCTGCTCCAGAGAAAGCATTTGCCTCTCTGTTACCTCCAATATCTTCTACTCTCTGCATTGATTTCGCAGAAAATACTGTATTGATTTTATCTTGAGATTTCTGTGAATGCTTCATCTTCCTCATTCTTCCTTCTTCTGAATTTAAGAAAGAGCTACACTTACCTTTGCTCTCTCTGGGCTTCCATTTAGGGAATATTGATGATTTTCCTTTTGGGTTTTAAACCCCTGTTGATCAGACTTTTTGCTGCTGTGCCCTGTGCTTTTTGAACCTGCTCCTCAGGACACGAGGGAAATGGAAGGATTCTTTTTTTCCCTTGGTCTTTAGTCAAACCTTAAGAGCCATTGCAATATTTCTCACATTTGCTCTGCTTTTAAGCACGACTTTAGAAGTTATTTTCATCCCTCACATTTCTGTTGGTTTAAATTGAATAGGTGGTGTTGTGTTATGTTCAGTACATCCATCTCATCATTAAATTATGCTGGTGTTGGCTTCAAAATCTTGGGCAAAATTTTCCTCCTAAATGATTGTGGCTGTATTGGGAGTGTTATTGTTATATTAGTGTCTATTATACTGGAAATAATAAATAGTGGTGAATAATAAAGCAGTTCTCACCCTCACTATCTTCTGCCTTTAGTTTATATGTAATCTTTCATCATTGCTGAGGGGAAAATAAGGCATTAAACAGGCAAAAATAATAATTTTTACTATGTAATAATAGTAATATTTTATGTAATAATAATAATAATAAAGCAGCTCCCATCTAGCAACTTCCACTGAAAGAACAAATAAAGTTAGTCTTAGAACACTGCTAGGCTAATAAAATATTTCTCTAAGGAGCTGGACAGACCTGATTACTAGAAAAATTATCTGTATGGAAATTTCTGGATTTTCCTTAAAGAAAGTGATTTTTCATGTCAACCACTGTGTCAGAGCCAAGCCATATCCTGACTCACAGATTTGGATAAAGCAAAGAACTGGGTGAGGTAGATATGGCAAAGCACAGCCATGGGCACAGGGAGTTTGGGATCCATTTTATCCAGCACTTACCACCTAAAGAGCAAGTGACCACTTTAAACTAGCAATTCAGCTTCCTCCTAGGGGTTACAAAGACAAATAATTGAAGTATCAAGACACTTGTTCTTAGAAAAGGATGGATCATCCCCAGATCTGCTCTCTCAACCTGACATCAGAAGAATCAATCTTTAAGTTCAAATTTTTGTTTTCTACCATAAATCTTACTAACAGGAGTGGTTTCAGGTGTCATACTCATGTTCCAAATCAGATTACCTAGCCTGGCACAATAAAATCATCGCTGAAATGTTAATGGAGCACACATCATCACCTGTCCTTCCATCCCTCATTTAATGATTGGGTTATTTCCCAGTTAATTCTCTGTCCTCCCACTCTCAGATATCCAAATGTAATAAAAAAAGAAGCTCAAGCAAGCAATGTTAGCAATGTTTACTTAGGCCTTTTTTAGGGTGTTTCCAGATGAAAAAGTTTAAAATTATGCCATGTCTGTTTATTTCTTTCTTCTCTAGTAGTGGTGAGTCAAGACAATTTAATTTTTACTCTGGATTTTTTGGGTCAGTGTTACCTCACTGATAGAAAGAAATTCCGTGAGCATTTCTGACACTGACTGAAAATATACAAGTGTTGGAAATTAAGACAGTCTTAGGTTGCAAAAAAAAAAAAAAAGATAAATAGATATATAAGCATTGGAAGAATGTTGTAATAGAAAATTTGCATTAATATCCCTCCTTCCTTCTTCTTCACCTTCTCATCTTCCTTTCAGATCTTATTTCTTTTGAAAGAGATACAAATTTCATGAGGACAGTTCTTAAATTTTGGGTTTATTTGCACAAACTTCTCTTTGAATGTATGCATGTGCATATTTGTGAATATATATATCTACATATATCTATATATACCATGATTTCTGGGACAAGCTTAAAAAAAATTGTCAGTTTAATTAGATCTCCATGTCATTACAATCCTGTGCTCCCAAAAATTATGGTTTAATTTTTTTCATTATCTCATGAATATTTTGAATACCTAGAGGAATAAAGGTGAATTAAATAAGAGGAATTCTCATGAACAGCTGCTATACAAAATTCACAGATCGTATTTTAAAAAAAGTAATGGAGAAAAATAAGTCTAATGGAGAAAAGTGTATCTAAATGATCTGCAAAATACAGAATTAGAAGACTTTTCATTTTATTTGGAAATACTTTGTCCTAAGTCTTCTTTGCCATCCCAGCGCCAGATGGAAATTTCAGTTTTGAGACAGTCATGAGCAGCCTCTTTGTATCTGTCCTGCCACTTGTAAGAAATGTGGCAAATTCCTACCAAAGGATAAGAATATAGATTTAAGCCTGCATTCTGATTTTTGTCTCAGGTTCTGAGGTCTTAAATTCAGGTCAACAAAAATAGAAGAGACTTCCTGAGCTGTTCCTGTCACAATTCCTGTACTTGTCTGCTTCAGAATCATCCCAGTTTTCCAAGTCTCATCACAGGTCAACAAGTTTCCCCTCTCAGGTGATTAGGTGGCAAAATTCATTTGGTCCCAGTTTTTCTGCTTTGTGCTGTATTCAGCCTTCAGTGTTCCCCAGCAATGATATTTTTGGTGTTAATCTGTGTTATTCTGGAGTTATCACTGATAGAGAGGTGTCTTAGTATTACTGCTGAAAAAAAAGTCTGACCCTAAGGGTCTTCAGGGTAAAAAGAAGCCTTAATTACAGCAGAAAATTTCAGATACAGTGAAAAGACAATGAGGACTCATAAGGGCCATCTATTGTGGTAAGTGTTAAAGTGGAATTATGTGGGAGAGGAGTTTTTGTAGCTGCACTATGAAAAAGGAGATGAAAGATCTCACAGTGGAGACTTGTTTTTTGGGAAGGTCTGCAAGTTTTGGCATTAGAAGTAAATTCTTTTCCCCGGGGGGTCCTGTAGCCAGTGGTTCAGGCTTCTCCTGAATCAGAAAAATGGAGATGTAGCAAAAAAAGTGAGACAGAAGGCAATACAAGAAGAAAAATTCTTAGTCTTCCACAAGTTTTGCAGCTTCTGAGTAATTCACTTCCATTATTAATATGAATATGAACCTGGTCTGGTGGAAGGTGTCCCTGGCCATGGCAGGGGTTGGAATGAGATCTCTGAGTTCCCTTTCAACCAAATCCATTCTGTGATTCTAAGAATAGTCTATTTTGTTCCGGAGAAAACCCCCCAGATTCCTATTTAACATGCATTAGTATAATCTGGCCCTTTAACATGTTGTGAAATTAATTTATATTTTTATCTTATTTTTTTAACCTGGAAAAGGAATCCAATCAAGGTGTGAACAAGGAGATTCCAGTGGGTTTGCTCTGGTTTTGCTACATTGCAGCAGGAAAAAGAAAAGAATAATGTTTTCAGCTCCCCATTATCCCAAAAATTCAGATGACTCACATCCACAAAGTCACATCCCTTGAAGCTTTGGCTTTCAGGAAACTTTGCTAAAACAACCAAATATTCATCAAGGGATAATTTCCAGAACTGGATAAACATGCAGAAGCCAAACAAAGCTGAGGGACTTTTTATGTTGGCAGAGGCCATTACTCATCGGGCGGCAGTTGTAGCTTTGGAACTGCAAATGCTGCTGTGCTTTGTTAAATTTGGTATTCACAGCAAAAAAACAAACCCACAAACAACACAGAAGTGTAACAAAAGCCCTGCTAATGTTTAAATTTTATAGTGAGATACAGCCACCAGGCACTAGCAGAGAAGAATATTTCTGATTGGCTACCAGCTGTTAGAGCTGCACAGATGAGCTGGAAAGCAGCAATTTACAAGCTATTTCATATTTAAAACTGTTAAGTCCTGTGCAAAACAATGTTTGTTTCTGGGAAAAACAGCAGAAAAAAAATAAAGATCCCCAGAACAAAGGAAACATCTACTAGAACAAATTCTCTGGGCACAATGAGAAAAGTCAGATTTCTGTTTATTCTTTCAAATACTTTGTTTCAAATAAATACCTTGTTTTTACAAATGAATTAGTGTCATTGCTTTATGTTAAAAATCTGACTTGTTCCTTAGAAACATTAATTACTGCCGTGTCATAAAGTGTCATAGTTTAACTTGCAACTCATTTTTTAATCATTGCTGTATCAACAGAGCTATTTTAACACAAAGTCTTCCAAAATTTCTGGATGCAGCTACATAAATTGTGATTAACTAAGAAAGAGTATGGTGCTTAAACTAGAATGGAAGTAATAAATGTTTATTTCAGGAAAATGTAAAAGATTTGTGCAAAACCATTGCATTCTATATATAGTCCTTCATTTAACAGCTCTACAAACCTGCAAAAGTTGGTTCTTGTTGAAAACTGCCAGGCTACATACAATGAAATCTGGAGTAATAACACCAGAGAGCTGTCAGTCAGCCATCCATCCATCTAATTGGCTTCTTACCATCTTTCCATCATGTTTTTTTTATAACTGGTCGCCTCTGGCTAAAATGCAAATCATGAGGAAGAGCCGTCTAGAAAAAGCTGCTGCTTTCTTAATTATCTGTCAGAGTATGGACCAGTGGACCCTGGGCTGCGGAGTGGAGTTATGCTAAGCAGAAAGGCATCCTGGGAATTGGAGTGACAGCTCATTTTCCTCCTGTGTTTTTTCCCGCGTTCGAATGACAATGCAGAAATACGGGTTTTTCCCACACTTTCTCTGAACACCTGGGCCAATGCTCAGGGGAACACAAAGCCAAAACTGTCACATTTCCAGACATGGTCTTATTGCTGTCACTGTGACAGGATTGTTGACAAATGCCAGCAGTCATCTCAGCATCTTGGGAAATGTCTGCCGTGGTTGTGTCAACAGCCTGACAGAAATTGTTAATGTTTAAACTTCTTCCACTGACAGAATCCTGTCTTGCTGACAGTATTTGTCATATGAAACTCAATCTTTGTCAAACTTGCTTAAAAATTAACACTTCCTCCATTTCTTTTGCAGCTAACTGCCTGTGTGCTTTTTTTTTCCCCTTCCTTAAGTAATAAGATTTCAACAAGGTAATATTCCACAGTCCACAATGAGTCCAAAAGCCAAAGCACATTATGAACTTATGGCCAGCTTATCCTTTTGACCTCTGCTACAATGATAATTATGCTTTTATTCCTTGCCCATTTTTTTTGCCTTAGGGATCAAAGTTCTGAATTATTCAAGAGCCATAAAAATCCTATTTCTCAGTGTACAATGTGGAAAATCAATTAAACAGAGTTAGCTTAGCACTTATATAAAAATCAAGTTGCAAGTTTGTAGACATACATTAACTGAGTCCTTCTCCGACTTCAGTCTTGAAGGTCAGTCCAAATGGACACAGGGGCAGTTAAGTCTTACCTAAGAACCTTGTTCCAGCTCTAAATCTCAAAGTTCATCAACACAGAATCACAAAATGGCTTGGCTTGGAACAGACTTTAAAAATCATCCAGTTTCACCCCCCTGCCATGGGCAGGGATGTTTTCCACTGGATCTAGTTGCTCAGAGCCCCATCCAGCCTGGCCTAGGATGGATATAGGTTTGAACCAATGAAAAGACAAGCCACAGTAATCAGTGTTGTATACCTGCCAAAAATCTGGCATGGCAATATTACTAAAATTTACTAGTGTGCACATGACTGTACCTGAAAACACACAAACTAATTAATCATCAATAACTCACTGGGTGCTAAGAATGAACTAATGGCAGGAAAGATTTTTATGCATAAGGAAGAAAATTTGAAGGAGAACGTGCAGCCTGAAATGTGGAGACCTTCAGAATGGTGCAAGGCATGGTCTTAGAGCTCTATTAGGAAGAATTTTGCCAATGTATCCATACCGATACCCAACCCATGTCCCCTGGTGGCATTATGCAGTCCATAGGTATTAGGATCTCATTAAACCAGTTACAAAAACAAACCCTCTCTGCTCACATAGATTGGAGACTTAGCAAGAGTGATGGCCTGGATACATTTTAAAACCAGATGTTTATACCTTCTCCTAGTGATTACCTTCACAGAATATACTCAGTGGAAGTCTCTCTAACCTTTGGGTAAGCGAATCCATGCCACTAACAATCCTTGGAGAGGCCTGGTGTTGTGCCCCCAAATGGTTCATTCATACCAAATATTGTTCTTTGTTTACATTCTCAACCTGATTTCTGCATTTTCTGACCACTGTAAAGGACAGAAGCAAACCCTAGGCAGGCAAAGGGTCGCTCACAGGTAGCACTGATATGAAGTAATAAAATTTGAGATGCTGAATGTGGGCCTGAGAGTTAATGCTGCCGTTCTCTTCACTGACTCTGCTTTTCAGTGTGATCTTTTCCAGTTGCATAGAACTACCAAAACTTGGGTGTCAAAATTTAGTTATGCAGCACCACACATAAATTGAGTGACCTGTTTCTAGAAGAGAAGAGCACCTGAATCTTCCTTTGTAGTCAGTAATGGCTAAAGGTTTTCAGCAACTCTATGAGACAGGTATTTATTTAATCACAGGGTTCTTAAACAACGTTTGGCGTTTGGTCTATAAGCTGAGTTTGGAATTGCTGTTGTCGCATCTTTCTCCTGCTGCTGGGTGGTTTCCTGTACAATGCATGAGAACAGCTGTATATGTAAGGATGAGACCTGGAGAAGTCAACAGCCTGAGTAAAGGACTGCCTGTAAGAGTAAGAAATGTGAGAGAAAAATGAACCTGTTCTCACAGTTCTTAATCATCTGGACATTTAATATTTTGTGCCACCCAGAGCTCTTTCACCTTCCCAGTGGATTGAGTTTGACTGACAAGGCTGTGCATTTTCTGTGAAATACTGGGATTTTAGGTGATGAACTTTCCAGCATCACGATATGAGTAGTTCATATTAACTGAAAAAAAAAGGAGATTTTCCTGGAGAAAAATCAAGATACCAAGGAGAAGTGGACTCCTCTTCCATTAAGAGGCAGCTGGGAAAATATTCTTCATAGTCCATTTATGTCTTTAGCAATTCTTACTCAAGCTTAAGAAATTATGTAAGCACAAGGCCTTATTTTGCCTGTATCTTCACTTTCACACTTCCCAGACTGAGATAATTATATTCAGCTACCCTGATATGTCTAAGAAAACAAGAACTACAAGATCATAGAATGGTCTGACATTGTTATTTCTTATCTTAAGTGATTTGGATGTCAATGACCACAGATTTGCTCTCCTATACAACTTGGAGAGTGAAATCAGTCTGAATGTGTTTGAAATATTGAAATTTTAAAAAATTCCTAGCAAAAAAATTGAGATATTGACTACATAATCATGACCTGAAATTTAAACACTGTTAAATTGAGACATATAAAGTATTGCCAAGCTTTCCTGAATTTTGCATTGTCTAATCTCACAAAGAGTTGTTTGTGCTGCTATATTTGAAGCTGGTTATCAGGCAGAATCAATTCATTTCTTCGTCCAGGAATGATGTCAGTTGAATGTAGCAGATGGTAAAGTTCGATATTGCCAATGCGATCTGTAATGCTAAGAAAGTTTCAGTTCAAAGATTTTAAAATTATTTATAAAGTAATGCCACCCCGTTTATTGGTAAATAAACTCAACAGACCAGCCAGAGCTACAAAGGTAAGTTCGTAGACAACCTGTACTTGTGCAAAGATATTTTTATGGGACTTTGTCAGAGCCATGAGGTGAATTTATTTCAGACCCAAGTTCCAAATCTCATGTGCTCAGAATCATACCCTGAGCATAATAGAAATAATCCCATATGTGTCTGTCAGAAAGCATGCTAGAGAGTTTGAAACAAATCCATCCTGCCATTCCAGAGTTAGCTCTGGGTGAAAGTTATGTGTGTCTGTACGAAACAAAACTCTGGTCATAAATTTGTTTGGCTTTTAAGTTGTCTCTGTCAAAAAGAAAAGTTTGGAGGTTTAAACTTGATTTCCAGTTTTTCATTTATGAAATATTAAATTTGCCTGGAAAAAGGAAGGGGGTTGACTGCTGAAAAGTGAGGAGAGCTCAGCAGTTTCATACCAGACACGAGCAACGCAAAGATTTGAGCTGCACAGATGGGATCCTACCAGATGTAAGCTGCAAAACTCAGCCCTGCAGTGAGAGATTTTGGATCCACGCAGGGTTCATCTGGAGGCTGCTGGAACTGAAGGATAGATACTGAAAACTTAAACTGGCTTTTTGTGTTCCCTGGCCAGGCTTGCAGCAGCCTGTTCTTCCCCAAGCCTTGGCACATCTGCACACAGCTTCTGGGAGTGATCACCTGCGCTGAGAGAAACTGAAAATCCTTCATTCTCCTTGACACAACCAAGATGATGTAAGGAAGAGAACAGAGCTGAAAAGCCTGTGAGAGCAGAGCAGAGCATCAAATATACAGCCCGAGTCCTGGGCTAAATAATTATCTCTGGGTATTGTATTATTTGCATAATTAAAAAGTTTGGCTGAATTTCCGACACGCTGTCTCCTACATTGGGGAGGTGGTGGGGGCGAGTTAATCAGCAGGAGGAAAGTGAAGGTTAATGAATTGTTATTCAGATGGTGCAGGCCCTGTGAGATTTGTGGATAATTGATACCATTTGGGAGCTAAGGCAGAGTGGAAGACGAGAGAGGAGCTGCTGCAGCAGCTAGACTGGAAAAGAGCAAGCAAATGATAACTTAGCAATTATCATTTTGATGGGTTTGATTTCTTTTTTTATAAAAATTCCTTCTCTCTCTCATTTTTTTTTAAGTTTTTTGTTTGTTTGTTTTCTTGTTTGTTTTCTGTTCCCTCATGAGTACAGTAGAATTACGACGGATGCAAAAGAATAATTTTAAAAAGAAAATCTGGCAAAACAAAATAGCCTTAGAAATCTCATCTGGGAAATTGTCACGTGGAGAGTGGAAAAGATAATTTAGTGTGTGCTGGAAGTGTGACAGCAGCAGCAGGTTGCAGAGGTTCCTTTCACTCCAGAATGGGATTTTTTCAGCAGGTCAAATTCCCCTTTTGCAGAAGCCCAGGGTAAGCTCTATTCACCATGAGCCCACTACTGCTGATTGCTCATGCTATGAAAACATCTCAAGGACATGAACACAAGTACCACTGCATTCAGCATTGCCCAAAGAGCTCATATCCCAAGGACCCTCCTGTTTTAATCAAGAAAGCAGCATGAGAAGAAACCCATGAGGTGACCTCTAGCACCTACAGCTACAATCAGGTGAGTAAAAGAAGTCACATGTCCTGAGCTGGGCCACTATAAATCATAAACTATAAATCACATTGCGAGGCGTCACCAAGCCGTCACAATTTGACAACATAAGGAAGACTGAGAAACACCACTGAGATTTCTGTCCAGGCACAGCTTTAAGATGACTGTGATTAAAGATTGGCAAGAAGGAAGTGCTATCCATCTTGGACATGTATCCTCTCCAAGAAAATAATTTCTAATTTAATTCAGATAAAATTATTTCTAATTTAAACTATTTATTTAAAAATACTTATAATTTAAGCCAGGCAATATCCTAATAATGGAATTATTTAGAGACCCAAAATAAACCTCAAGAAGATCCTTGACACTGGCTGCCTACCAAAATCACTTTGAGACATTTCACAGACACATTTCAAATGCTTACTTTTGGCCCACAATCAAAACCATATCAACAAACAAGTTGATTTTTTTTTATCAGTACAGAGACAGAACAAAAAGTTATTTTAGCATCAGTGCTGTTCTTAGATAAAACTGGTAATTTTAATGTATAGGATTTCCTCATGTTTCAAAAAATCATCTTTGGGGGTCCCAGGTTGCCTGAATGAAAATCTGTCCCTTCTCTGCTGCTCCCACTCCAAAATACAAGGATTTGGATGTTGAATGTTCGGTCTTCAGTGAGTGAGCATTTTGTGAAGGACTGAAATCCGTGCTCCACACAGAAAGGTGGAGAGGAAGGGCTACTCAAAGCAGGGTAGGGATCAATTGCTTCTGTTGCTTCTTATGCAGATGCAATCACAGAATTGAGGAATGGTTTGGGTTGGAAGGAACCTGAAAGGTCATCTCATTCCAACCTCCTGCAGGGACACTTTCCACTAGACCAGGTTGCTCCAAGCCTGAAGTTAATGCTGAAAATTATTTGTGGAAAATAGTTTGAAAATTATTTTTCTCTGCTTCTAAGACATCTCATGATCTCTATGACAGAAACAGGATATCTGTAGATACAGCATGTTAGCGCCATGTCTGAGTCCAAAAGGTTTTGATGCAATGCCCCAGGTAATAAAGGAGATTATACAATGGCTTCAACTTATGGTACATGGCAAAAGAGGGGCAAAGCATTGGCCAGGCATTGGAACAGGCTGCCCAGGGAGGTCTCCACTCCTGGAATTGCTCAAAAGACCTGTGGATGGGGCTCCTGAGGATATAGTTTAGGGTTGGACACAGTGAGGCTGGGTAAATGTTTGGAATTGGTGATCTTAGAAGTCTTTTCCAAATTTAATGATTCTGTGATTCTGTGGAAACACTGAAAAATATTTCTGATTTTAAGAAAACCTGATGCTGATCTGTAGGTAATGCCTAATATATTAACAAAGCCTGGTGTACACATCAACTAAGAGGAAGAGGAATCCAGAACAGCTGAATCTTACTGGAAGGAAAGACATAATTTCCTTATGGTACCATTAATTGCTGCCTTCCTGAAACATCTATTTTTTGCTACCAGTGAAAGTTTGTAGCAGACCTCCAAGCTTTTGGGTTCTCTTTCTAGGTTTTGTAGCAAACTCACTTGACTTTGGCCCAAATGCATAAGATCAAGACAATATTTTTTTGAATTTTAATAATATTTCCCATCCCTTCCATTGATGTTGGTCTAGAACAACTCCATTTTCCTATATGTCCCACAGAACAGATATTTTCCTTTCTACCTTGCCTGTCTGTCTTTGAACTCTTTTTTTTTATCTTTTATTTTTTATCTTTTATTCTTCTCCTTTTCTTTTCTTTTTTCATATTACAAGTTCCCACACCTTTGAGACCTTAGCAACTTCAGGAAAGTTTTATTTATTTATTGAATAAAAAATTCAGTGGGAAAAGAACACACACTCACACGTACCTGTATGGTGGGAAGGGGAGGGGGTGCAGAATCTAGGGCACAGCTTGCCGTGATGAAAAAGATGACAGGTGCCCCCCACTGCAAGCGTGGGACTGAGAGACCGTGGCTTGAATTTAAGGAGGGCTCGAGTGACTTCAGGGAAAAATCTTCTACCTGCAACACTTCCTTGTAGTTAAAATACACAGCACACTGCTGCAGCTAGTTATAGAGACAGGCAAGTGTGAAAATTAATTTAAGAGGCAGTTACACAGATTTTGGGTGAAGGTCTGAATAATGAAAATAGCACTGCTAGGGACATATTTTTGGCTGATTCCAGTGCTGAAATACACTGTAATGTTGGCTGATCTCGATTTAATACAATCCTGCAAGCAGGTGTCCTTGATGGTGCTTCAAGACTTCTTGCAAATAACTCCTTATGTTGCCACTTTTAAAATATGTGGGCAGTATTGTTGGACAGAGCTCATAAAATAAAAAATAAATGAAAAGGAAAAAAAAAAGAACGAGACATGGCATTTTGCATTGAGGAGTGAAGAATATGAAATAACTGGGTTATGCTCTAACAATGAGCATGGTGGGAAATGTAGCTCTGCAAATGTATCAGGGGAACTGAAATAAGAGTTAAATTAAAACTTTCTAGGTTGATAAATATGCTCTGGGTCACATAGCAGTGATCAGAACAAAAGGGTGGATATACAGAGAGAGTTACTGACTCATTGATATTTCCCTGCAATCCATCATATAGAAAATATTGCTTTTTGTCCTCTGTGTCTTCTGCTCCCATTTTTTAAATTTTCTTGTCAATATTTTGGTGCTACTGCCTTTAATTCAGGAACTGCCTCCATCCTCATAGCACTTTTGGACAAGGTTAAATTGAATAGGCACATCAAATCTACATGCTCTGAACCTGAAACCTGAAAAACATAAATAGAAAGGAAGATTTCTGAAAATGAGACATATTAGGCACCATGTCTAAAAGACAGCATGAATCCTCGTTGCTTTGGCTCAGAAAATCCAGTCACACTGGAGTTTTCACATCCAAGTTTAGTTTTCTAATACTTGTGTGCTCAGTATAAGCTAATCATCAATATTTCCTCACCTTTAATAAAATGGGTCGGCTTCAGGGAAATATTCAGGGAAATATTCTACATTAGATATTATGTGTTATAGTAGGATGAATAACTTGCTCAGGATAGCTTTTATTTTTCTTTATTGATAACCTCTACGTTCAGCTTAGCTTCCAGACATCTGTGATAACAATGCACTTTGAATTAGCAGCATTCTTACATATCTGATTTTAGTCAATTAAAAAACACAGATAAATACTACCATTCTACCATCTTCAGTAATAGATTTACAGCTTTTGTTCCTTTCTTTATCATTCTCTATTTTTTAAGGTAGCAAATACCTAGTTTGGAAAAGAAGCAGAATTTATTGCAGTCCTAAGCCTTGATTTCTCCCAGAAATAAAATGTGGAGTTTTGCTGCAGCAGATGCCACAACTGACCACTGAGTTAGAATCTTTCTGCTTTATGGGTCTAGTGCAAAATTGAATTCGTTCTGTTTGATTATCAAAATCTAAGCAGTTGAAAAGCACAGTCACCTGCTCTTGGAGAATTAAAATAGAACGGATTTTAGTGTCTGGAGGAGCTGCGTTTTCCAGTAACCACCAGGGATATCTGTCCTTATGACAGTGGAGAGTAGATAATCTTATACCATGACAATTTCTGCGGTTCCAATTGGTGGAAAAGCAGGAGTGGAATAGATGGAAGCCTTCACAGGCATTTTTGCCCAGCCTAGAGCTTTACCCCAAAGAATATTTCTTCTGCATCGACAGCTGCACAGCAAAAACAGCTCCGTCTGTTAAAGTATGCAAATGACCAGCACGCATCTTTCCTCCCTCTCCTACTGGGCAGGGAATTCTGAATCTAAATTTGTAGTGGAAAAAATCCCAGAGAATCAGAGTGAAGTGAATCTCAAACCAGGGGACTGCAGTGCATTTGGTTGGATAACGATTTCAGCAGAGGGGAAAAAACATGAACAGGAAAGGGCATAATATTTCTATAAAGAAATGCCTTGGTTTAGATTGGCAGAATCGGTGGACAGGACAAAGTGCCACTGAATTTGGGGGACATTAACAATAAAGTCATAATAATGAGAGCTCATTGTAAGAAAATTTAATTTAGAGTTATGAATAAAAAAGTACACGGAAAGAGAACAATATAAAGTGGTGAAATGGGCTAATCTGAACAAGAAAATTCAATTTGCCCTAGAAGACAACAGATTTTATTTATTAATTTATTTATTTATTCAAATAAGAGACTGACATTGACTCCTCTGTCTGTTTGTTTTCGGTTCTTTCATTTTGCCTTTTGGTCTGTTTGGTTACTGTTAATGCAAGCAATGATTTAAGCAAGGTAAGGGCACCTGGTCAGGACAGTTCAAGACACTCAATGCTGGCCTTTCCTTACAGCTACTAACTGTGGTGTCGAAACTCAGCATTTATTCAAATGATTATTCAAAGTCTTAGCTATAAATTTTAATATTTTCTGAAAGAAGTGAAGATTAAAGATTAACACATTACAGTTATGAGGAACGTTTGGTCTCTCTCTAATTCAGATTATTGTGGCACTTAGCATTACAAATTCAGATCTTTATTCAAAGAATAATAAATTAACAAGCCAGAGCATGTTAATGATACATCTGACCACTCAGATGTAACATTGAATCCCACTTGACTTCATAAATAAAGAAGTTCATTTGTCATTGTTCCTTATTGTACCATTCAGAATTGACTCCTAAACCCTCAACTTAAGGAATTTGGGTCTTGTTATTATCATCTTTAGTCATATCTCAGAAACAGCTTCCCAGAGTCATATTTCCTGGGTTTTTTGCAAAGTTAACCAAGAGAATCCAAGACATTTTTCTTGAAATCAGGTTATACTCTCTTTATTTTCTGTAGTTGCCTTGTCCCAGTTTCTTCCAGTCCCTCTCAACTTTCCCTTACCATGATTTCTACAATTTTTTATCCTTACACCCTAGGTCTCAGCAGGTGAAGGGGGAAATGCCAGAAGATTCTGTTTTTGTTTCTATGGTCATTTGGACACCTTGGTTAGAAGGAAGAGAGAGAGAGAGAGAAAGAAAGAATATTTTTAGAGAAATATTTGGTGCTTTCCTAACAAAGTGATCTTAGGCACATATTGCACCCTGAATATGTCATTCCCTGAGAGTGCTTTTCTCAGTTCCTCAGAATACTGATCACACTCTAGCTCATTCTCTGTCTTTGGGCAATTTTTTTTTGCATATCTCAATAGAGTTCTGGATCAGGACAATGATTTCTGATCCCTATATATTGTACTAGTTTACACTTTATTGGATTAGTATGAAGAAAAAGCAGTGGAAACCTGGAAAAATAGTATTTAATTTCTTGTTTCAAGATATAGATAATGCCCTTTTTTTTTTTCCAACAAATTCCCATTCAACTTTAGTCCAGTCCTGAAGAATTGGATTTGTGGCCCTGTTTCACTGATGGAAAAGCAGTGGCACATAATCTATACAGCTGTGCATGCAGTATCTGGCAGAGGTTCAGCCAGTTTCTTACTTGCCAGCAAGCCACATTTTTGGCTGGAAGAACCAAAGTTGTCCCAACTTTATTTGCCCTAATCACACCAATAGTTCTGCATGGCAATGAGGGGTGCCAAAGTCATTTCACTCCCTAGCAATGACTTTGTGTTCTAAATTTGTTGTCCTTAGAAATGATTATGTTCATAATGCTGCCAAAAAGAAACTTTGCTGACATACAGCATTTTCCTTCTGCAGA
Organism: Petroica traversi; assembly: GCA_025920805.1. Taxonomy (NCBI): domain Eukaryota; kingdom Metazoa; phylum Chordata; class Aves; order Passeriformes; family Petroicidae; genus Petroica; species Petroica traversi. The sequence continues at coordinate 13,998,120 of JAHLSL010000038.1, read as the reverse complement.
TCTCAAGGATCTTTGCAAAAGAGGTCAGGACTTTTATGCCCATTAGCAAATGGGGAAACAGACATAAGCAGGTGGAAGTTTTATATCTTTGTAAAATATATATTAAAAAAAAAAAGAAGAAGAAAGAAAGAAAAAGAAAAGGACAGAACCCAATTCCCCAGACTACATCTGTGCAAACAAGCAAACCAGCTCCATGGCACATTCTTCCCGCCATTTATTAGCAGATTCCTCAGCACAGCTTTGGCTGGAAACAGCCACTGTTCCATAGTGCCATATTCCTCTGGTGAAAGGTCCATTTTATTTGCTGGTACTGATCCATCCCTTAATGTAAATCTATGCCTCTTCTTATCATGATCCCTATTTTCTCTACAAAATCAATGGAATTTTTTGCTTGGCTTGAAATAAGCACAAGAATTTTTCCAACCCTCCAGGTCATAGAGTCACAGAATGGTTTAGGTTGAAAGGAACCCAAAGGATCAACTATTTCCTGCACCCCTGTTTGTCTTTGATAAACGTGGTTGTCTTTGCCAATGCTGTCACACCTTTTTTTTTTTAACCCAGATTTTAAATCAGAGCAATGACAAATAAAATAAAATAAAATAAAATAAAATAAAATTAAAATAAAATAAAATAAAATAAAATAAAATAAAATAAAATAAAATA